>JASDQU010011266.1:185579-202778 GCA_032191745.1 Picea mariana
TGATGGCTGCCTGAATAGCTTCCTTTTTCTTTATGGAACTTTGTTGGTTCATTTCTATCTCAATTTTCCCTAGGACCTATGAAATATTATTCCCCTCAAAATCAATCATCTTTTTGTTTAAAGATGACAATGCCTCAAGACAAGCTTCTTTCACCTCTCTGTAAAGTTTCTTGCCTTCTCCTAGATTTGTTTCCCAGGCCTTTAGGGCCATTTCGCCTCTTACTTTATCAGAATACGAGAGGAGAGGAAAATCAGGGGCATTAGCTTTCTGCACCAATATAAGAACTTCTTGAAACTTAGACTGGGTTGAGCAGGCCTCTTTTTCCTTGACATAGCTATCCTTTAGGGAAAGGTATACTACATGATAGCATTTATGGAAACTTCCAGCTTCTCATTGATTTTTGATGCTTGAGTTATGAAGGTTGAAATGTCTATAGTTGTGCCCTCTGTTAGGGTAAATCTAGCCTGCAACTACTCTATCAAATTGTCACACAGAGTGACTAGACCTTGGCTGGTCTATGAAATCTGATGGAGTAGATCAAGGTTATCCTGAAGCTGTTTAATTTGTTGCCGATCACTAGCCCTGATTTGCTCGAAATCCTGGTTCATTCTGCTTCTAATAGTCTGATCTATAGTATATATCTGATTTTGCAAGTGTTCTACCAAGAGGCACTTCTGTCGCACTTGTTCAGTCAAATTGTCCACTGACCATTGATTGGAAGTGGCAAAAGCACCTAACAAACCTGCAACTTCTTTTGCAAAATCTGGACCATCATGGTCATTCCCGTCATAAACCAGTATTTAACTTTTAGTGATGACTCCATCCTTTTGGTGAGACACTCTTTTCACAATAGCCTTTCGTTTCTTGCTGAAAAATAAATATGAGGGAGACATCTCTTCGGGTGAGATAGGAGTAAGGTCACCCATGAAAGTGAGTCCAAAATTAGGATTTTTGAAGCTAGTTTGTAGAGGGGTTAATGAAGTAATGGGAGAGGCAATTTCTGTGGAATGTTGATGTCCTGTTGTACTCGGGTTTTCAACAAGAGTTGTTGGCATGGAATGAGAGACAATTTGTCCCAGATTCATGAAGGCTTCAAACCGTGCTATCACCTGTGGATTATTTAGTCCTAATAGTGACATTCTTATTTCTTGAAACAATACCTATGGGATTTTCAGGACCTTTTCAGCTTTGTGTTTAGTGGAGGAACTAGGCTCAGATCTTGTAGACGTAGCTTCCTGTGAAGGAGGAGTGGCCATTGACTCTACCTGTAGTATGTTTGGAAAGTTGTTCCGCCTGTGTTTCTAAAAGATGAGGAACCCAACCTATTGGTCTGGGGGTAGGGTCATGAATTTGATTTTGACTTCCTCATAAGATCTAACTCCCCTGAATATTTCATCATAAGGGGAATTCTCATGCGTGTACTGCTTCATGTTAAACTGAAATAGATGGTTTTCCACTACCTTATGTGGATCATGTTTCTTGAAATCTATATCAACATATTTGACATCCTCCAGGGTTGTAGCTTCAACTTTAGATTGGCCAAAATCCAATAATGTAAACATGCTAACTTGAATGGGGAAAGTCGACCAAACCTTTTTTTTGAGCTTCTTTCAGCTCCTTGTTGATACCTCCTTCCATTGTCTGGTAGGCCACTTCTCTGCATACTAGCATGAGGAGGAACAAAGAAACCAAAAACTCTGATGTAGGAGAAATTATCCTCAATGAACCAATCTGTGAGCTTGCCTAGGTTTCCCATAATCCTCTCTGAAATCTGGGGAGGTGGGTGACCATAAATGGCTATGTGGACATGTACTACGACATTGTGATAGATTTCATAAAATAAATCTTTGGCTTTCTCCTCCCACAACTTGGAGTGATAAAAATGAATAGGCTTAGAACTGGCCGGGGTCCAACTCCAGTTCATCAAGGGAAAAGGGGTCATGAAACAGATGGCATCCATAACATATGTCGACATGTAAAAAGGGGAAGGATGCCATTTTTATTTTTCAATTTGTAATCAATAATTTCCTTGGCCAAATTATCCGACAACATTTTGTCCCAATTGAAAGTGTAACCCTCGGCTACATCATTCATGATGGCTACCCACTCCACAGAGAAATGTGTATGGATCTTCTTCCTGAACATGAGATAGAGTATCATGGCTACACACAACATATGAGTGTCTAAAGACGCTGTTGCGTATGTACCATGAGCGTCAGTTTTGAATTTCTCCGGATGTCCCCACCAGGGCTTGATTATATCATGACCATTCCTGGCATATTGAGCGCATTATTTTATTTCGAACTCTAGAAGGAATGTGGCATTGTAAGTGTATTTAGGAGTAAGGGAGAGTTTATAAATTACTTGTAGATGTTCTGGTTGGAAAGAGTCGATGGAAGCCTGCTGGTGGTTGATGATGCTCATGGTCTGGATGTCAACATGTTCCAAGGCCCAAATTATCATATCGTTGTAAGGCATGATTCTCGGTCGTGCAACTATATTGTGCAACTCTGAATGTGCTATACGTCTAAGCTTAGTTGCATAAGAGTCGTCATATTCTTCGGTGGATTCTTCTGGACAGTTGATGATCTCACGTTCCAAGATCACAAAAAATTATGTCTAAGTTTTAATGGTTCCCATGACTCACAGAGTAGTGACCAATAGAATTTCTGCGTTCGGGTTTGAATCCTCACTTTCAGCATCAAGCGTTTTTGACATTTTTCGCGGCGCCATAATTCTTAAAGAAATAGAGTGAGGTTACCTGTTACAGGGGAATTCTGTGAGTTTTTCAATATATAAGACTGCTAATTGCGAAAGGTGAAAATGATTTTGAAATTGAAGTGATTTTATTCAAACAAGAGTTTATCAATCTTCGTATAGCCTTATTGATGAGGAATTTATTACCCTCAATGGAATTGACTACATGGCGATCCAAAATCTTCGTTCGAAATCATTATATTTAATTGATCATAAATGCCATCAATACTTCGACGGTTCGCGTTCAAGAGCTTTGGATGTGACAGGGTGGAAACCTCCCGAATCCCAAATCTGCGGAGGAGTTAATCTTTGAATAATTGCTTTTAAATATTAATTAAGCATGTTTAAAACGTTGAATTAACTTCGAATGTTTCGGAAGTTCGGACTTCGAGGGGTTTTGAAAATAGGACAAGAGAAATTTTCTGAAATCCGAAAGTGCGAAGTAAATAATTTACGAGTAATCTTCCTTAAGTCTTAATTAATCATGTTTAACTTCTGTTATTAAATGTTTTATTAATTCCTTTTTACTTTTTGAAATGTCCAATGATTCGGCATTTTGAAACTTCAGTGATTTGTGAACTCACTCTTTGTTAAAATCCCGAAGGGCCATCTCCCGGAGTGACGTGGCAGAGATGACGTCATTCTGGATGATGTGTCAAGAAGAGAGGTTCCATGTGTCACCCGAGATTGTGTGAATCATCCAACAAAAACTTCAAAAATAAGTGCCACGTATTAGCTTATGAAAGATTTAAAAGACACGTGTCCTATGACTTGTGTTTGTGAGTTCTTTATGGTTTATTGTGAGTTGTTATTTTCAAGTTTTAGAGCTTTGGGGTTGTTATCGTTTAGACTTATGGGAACATTCAAAGCACGGATCTCCAAAGCGACCGTCAGGGACTTATTCTTTAGAACTCAGGCGGCTCCAGGACTTCGAAGATCATTAGGATGTTTTGATCAAATTAAGGGAACTCATCGATGATGAATAATGTATGTGCTTTATTATTAAATGACAGGAAATTAATTTTATTTAAAATTAAAAGGCCATTTTCCAAGTTTGTTCTTTCTTTGTGTAAAATTTTATTCCTAAGAGGTGAAAAATATAAAACTAAAAATTTAAAAAATGTGTGTGTTCAAACATAGGCTCCATCCGGGGATTGTGGCTCCATGTGAGGTGTGAAAGAACAATAAACCAAGTGTCTTTATTGGGTAAATGGAGTCATTATTTCTTTTGGAAAGACATTTCCCATTTTTATTTAAGAATTAATCATTCATAGAAGAACGAACTTTTGGAAGAATGGTTGTTGTCATTGATCTCAACCCTAGTCATGGGTTTTGGACCGCAAGATTGATAAAGATATTTGGACATGAAGGAAAATGCACATGCATATACAACATCCATGAATGGATAGTATACATCATGTTGTTTCCGGTGGTATGTGGCATGTCACGTGGATCCTCATGGTTGAGGAGAAATGAATTTTTGAAGATGACAAAGTGAATTGAAGAAGGAAGTACATGTGTCAGGTCGGCCCTAATGTTAAAATGAAGTGACATAAATGGTATAAATAAACATCATTATACATTCATTTTGATACAAGTCAAATTTCAGAGNTGTGTTCTAAGGTATGTTATTTTTAGGTCAGCTTACCATTTTTGCTATAAATTTTTTTCTAGAAAAATTCATATGGTGAAATCACTATGGTATTGATAAGACATATCAAGGTACCTCTGGTAAAAATTTCATCTCTTGATTCACTATAATTATGAAGATACACTCTGTGGAAGATAGGGTTTGTGATCAGTCCTGAAGCTAGTCAATAAATAGGTGTTCCGAGTAAAATAGTCATAAATTATTCATAGAGAATATAAATGATGTGGGACAAATTTCATTGGAAAGAGTACAGACTGTAATTTCTTGTGTTCAATTTTTAGAATCGGATGTTAAATATTGAGCACGGGGCATTCTATACAAGTTCGGTCTCCTGAATAGACCAAAATTGAATAAAGTCTACCATTTCTTCTATAACTTATTTTTGGGGAGGATTCAAGGAGTGAAACTTGGAGGAGTTTCAGAGAATACATTGAGTAATATTATCTATAGGATCAAAGTACTCCAAGAATTGAAGAATTACATAAATTGAAGAAGTCTCAGGAAGCATTATCAGGTTCTATGCGATGATTGGTTGATGGTGATGATTTAATGTAAAATTTTATTATCTCTCATATATTCTTGGGTGGAAGGAAGGGGCAAGGATGGATAGTTCAACTCTCTCTTGATATTGGAGGATTGTATATTCCTCTTGGAGGTTTATCCCTCCCTTTACATTTGGAAGCTGTAGCTACCTTTGGAAGTCATTACTTCCCTTGAACAATAACTATTGATTATTTCTCATATATTGTGCATGGTGTATTGTGGTGTATTAGTGTAACTCTTATACTATTGTTCATTTCTCATTGGATATAAATTAATGGTTTAAGTATAAGTTGAAAAATGTTTTAAATTGTACTTAATACTGATTCACCCCCCTCTCAGTATCAACACAAACTTAACCAAATCTCGAGAACTTTTGAAACATACTCAATTATTGATCTTAAGTCGGGCTATTTAATGTTCCCTTTTCTTAGAAATAATTTTAGAATTGTTTAAGATAATAAAAATATCTTTAACTAAAATATCAGACTTAGACCGACTTCGTTTGCATCAAGGTTAAGCATATGTAACAATTTATTTAGGGAATCCCCATTTGGTTCAGAGTGTAAATATCACTAGAAAGAGAACTAGAAGGCAGAGTATGTTATATGGATATGTATGACAGCCTTACACATATAATAGATATTGCTTCACTTCCAGTGAGCTTGTTCAGTACCCTGATGAAGTTATCCACTTCTCCCATTGAATTTCCTTTCACCACTTCAATCAGTACTTTTGTACTTTGTTGAGATGAGGGAAATCATTATATGAATTTCCTTTCATCATCTCTTTTGGATAGGATGGGGGTAATCAAATTATGAATTTACTTTCACCATATATATTGCATTTTAACATTATGAAGTGGGGGAAATCAATCTGTATGTATCATACAAGGGATGATATATGTTTAATTTTTTTGAAAAGAAGGCCTATCAATGATTTTAAGAATACTCTGAAACCAACTTTCTTCCGATTTTCAATACACCTTCGCCTATAGGGGAGAAATTTATGGGAATATTAATCTTTTCAGGGATCAACCTTGAGCGAATTAGTCATTTTAAATTCAGATAGAAGAGCTAAAATTATCAGGATTAGCCTAGACATACTTTTTCAATTGAAATCAAAGGAGCATAAATATTTTCGCCTAACCTTGTTTTGAAAATATATTTTTGAGTTCTCAGAGTCAAGGTGAGTTAATTTCTTTTTATGAAGATTAAGCAAGGATAAAGAAAACTCGAAGTGGATAAGAATTTCAGGATGTGCAAAAGTAACCAAACTGAGGATTCGAAGGTCCTGACAGGAAAATCCCAATCCCACATATGTTTGTGTATTTAATTCAGACCTACTTCTAGGTTGTTTATTTTTAGTTTATTTTCAATTCAAAGATGGCTTTGGAATTTATCAGTACGACCCTTTAAGCTATAATTTTATACCTCTCTGATTTTTAGGTTGGGTGATAGTATTATTATGAATGAAACTTCCTTCCTATTCATTTCAAATAATTCCTTAAAATTTTATTCGAACTAGATAGGTAGGAACTCATACCTTGTTTTCCTTTTGAACTTTCAACCAGACAGATCATTAATTAATCACCTGCTTTGAGAGAAATCAAATGTTTGAAAAATGAGTGTCGAATTATTATTTAGCCTCACCTCCCATTCAACAAGATATATTCTGCAAAATGAATGAAATGCGAAAATATCATAAAATCCCGTAGAATAGAGATGGTATGTGATACATTTGTTTTTATATTTTGTTTCAATGATGTCGAGCAATCGTAATTTATTTGAAATATTCACAACAAATGATCAAATGACTTAGATAATTTACAAAAGAAAAGAAAAATAAAAAATTGAAATAGCGAATGTCAATCCAAATGATATATATAATAAAAATTTGAAATATGACTACTGCTTGAAATGTTTTAAGCAACGCCCGTTGATAGGAGCGTCAAGAATTTCTCCATCGATATTTTCTAGTGAGAAAGAGTTTTTTTCCTCAGAGATGCAATTTTGAATGGTCCAAACCAGAGATGATCGAACTTGCGATGTGTTAGCGTCAGAAGTCACCCCTGGATTGCTTGCAAGAGCAGAGCCTAACGCCCATCAGTTTTATGTCACGATTTGTTTAATGGGGTGATCAGATGGGTGAAAACTTGAGACAATATAGCTTTAACTCGGGAAATTGGGCTTGGTATGTAGAAATAAAGGGAGGTCTTGATCCAAATTCTGTCAGTAAGTTGATTAAAGGGTGGTAGATGGAAGACTTGTGAGAAGGGTGAGCAAGACTGCCTCGAGAAATAGGCCTTCAGAAGCTTGAAGAAGAAAAACTCAGAAGCCAAGATCCTCTTGGTCTGGAGTTTCAAAGGGCTGAGGGGTGACTCGACTGAATCCTTCAATTCCAAGTCGCTTCGGCGTTGAGAACATCACAAGAAACGATTAGAAACAATGTGACTATTACAGTGATCCAACCTACATCATCCTATAACAGCCACAACTCGACTGGATCCTCCAATTCTGAGTTGTTCTAACAAAGTAAACAAAGAAATGGAAGGGAGGCTGACATCCATAAAGTAAGAAATCTCAAATGCCTTATACATTAACCAGAGCGACCAGTGCTTCATCAAAACCTTACAATCGGGAGCTTTGCTCAACCATCGATGCTTCTAAAAATACAAAGACTGAGTCTATATACTCAAGAAAATTCACCTCACAGAGGTGTGTCCAGTCACCCAAAGCTTGGTGTCCCTTCAGTAAAACTTGTACTAATATCTTTCTTTAAGCACCATCTTAACTATGCATGGCTCCTGCAAGGAGGGTAGCTGAGCCATTAAGTGCTGGGCTAGCGTGCGCAGACTTCTCTGTCGAGTCGAGGACTTCGGCATGGATTCTTTGAGAAAATCGATACACAAGACCTCTTCGGGCAGATGGCTTGCCAGACCCTCCATCCTCTCACTTAATGAATGAAAGGAGGTTTCAACCACCCGCTCCTACCATCATTTACTCCAGGCGAGAAACAGTATGGAGATCGGATCCGATGGTGCCTGGAGATCGTGACGATCCCTTCTGTAACTGAAATTGGCGCCTTGGCCTTCTTTACACAACTCTTTTCCTCCTCCAAGTGACCACGGACTATGACCACATGCCTATTCCCTAGGTGCTTTCGGCGTTCGTGAATATGAAGGGGCTGATCCTTGCTGATCGAAATTGCGATGAGCGATATGCCGAGACGGCTTAATATGGCACCACGCGTCCCTCCAGATCTGATGGCTCTTAACTCTCCTGATGATACCATGGGCCCGGGTCCGGGAATCTCTCGGCACCTAGCGCATCGGGATATAATGGGGCTTCTCTTTGCATCTTGGAGTCGCGATGGGAAAAATGCCGAGATGGCTTAATTTGCTGCCAGGTGTTCCCTTTAGATGGATGGCTGAAAATGATTTGTGCTGTTGCGGGCCCTAGTTTCGGTGCTTTCGACGTTGTCAGAGTTTGGGGTTTCACGAAGTTCAAAGACATAAAACCTTCACCCTTTGCACTCGCGACTGCCAAAAATCCGATGTGACCAGATCTCGTGCCACGTGCCCTTTGGGATGAACGACTGTCATCCATTCCTGAACATGCTATGGGCGCTATCCATTGCGCTAACATCGGTGCCACTTTTCTATTCGTGATTTCCCGCCAACCATTGATCTGCTCACGTGAATGGATCCGGACCATTGACACTATATTTTTGCCCGCTCGCTTGATTTTTAAGTCTGTAAAGGACTTCTTCTGTGTGCTGCACTCGGCGCTCATCGCACCACTTGCAGATCTGATCGCTCATGTGCTTTGGACGAGTAATGTTACTAACATTAGGCTCCATGGGGGATACAGTCGTCCCTGTGATGCTCTAAGGACTCATTTTGCAGTTCCAGTGCCTTGTTGTTGGGCTATGGAGTCATTATTAAGCCGAAAAATAAAAACAAAAACGATCAAAGAAACAAAAGGATAATATTTACAAACAAAAGGAGTCATCTGAGACTCAAACAAAACATTTCTTCAGAAAATGCCCATTCACTGGGCTGCTGAAAAATTCTTCACCTTCCAAACCTCGCAACCTATACGTGTTATTTGAGAAAGTCTCAGAGATTTTGAAAGGCTCGATCCACAGGGCTTCAAATTTGCTGTGTTTTCCCTTATCTTGCTTAGGAGCATCCCATTTCAACACCAGGTCTCCTATCTGGAACCTCTCCTTCTTGGCCTTCTTATCGAAAACCTGCTTGATCTTTTGCTAATGATCCTAAATTCTATCCATTGTCTGCTCCCTAGCCTGCTGGGCCTCTACTAGCTGATGAATCCTTCTGATCATGTCATCAGGTTCCTCCTGATGGTCCTGGAGGAATTTTGCTACAGGAATGGCTAACTAAGAGGGGAAAACAACCTCCACTCCATAGACTAATTGGAAAGGAGAGACGTCGATAGATCGCTTTGTGGTCACTCGGTCGGCCCATAGAGCAAATTTTAATCTGGAATGCCAGGCCTTCTTGTTGTCTTCCAACAACCTTTTGGTGATCCTTATCAGGATTTTGTTGGAGGATTCTGCTAAACCGTTGCCCTGTGGGTAATATGGGGTGGAGTGAATCAGCTTGATTTTGAACTGCTCGCAGAATTTGGCTAATGGCTCAGACCCGAAAGCGGCTGCATTATCAGTGACAATCTTATTTGGGCAGCCGAACCTTGTGATGAGGTCCTCCAGGAATCCAATGATTACCTTGTGGGAAGCACTCCTGGTAGGGATAGCTTCAATCCACTTGGTAAAGAAATCTGTAGCAGTCAGGATCCACCTGTGATGCCCACTAGAAGCAGGGTGAATTTCTCTAATGAAATCTAGGCCCCACTGCTGGAAAGGTCCTGAAACCACCACCGGATTTAACGCCAGAGACTTGAGCTGATGCTTTCCTGCAAATTTTTTACATTTGATGTAGGCTCTGACCCTTTTTCAGATGCCAGTGAACACGGTAGGATAGTAGTATCCATCCCTGAGGATTTTGTGGGTTGTGGCTTTCCAGAAATGGTGCCCTCCACACAGGCCGCTATGAAATTCAACCATGATTATTTCGGCCTCTTGTGGACTCATGCATTTTAAAAGCACCCCCAGGGGGTCTTTCCAGTATAACACTTGATCGATCAGGTAGTATCTGACTGCCTTGAGCTTTGGAGCTCTTTCTTTGTTCCTTTATAGGCCGTCTGGGGGCCGCAACTCCTGCAAAAAGTATATGACATCCTTATACCAAGGACATCGAGCTAATGGGGGCTCTCTTCGAGGGTCCATTTCAGAAAATCGACTTTGTGGAATTCCTGAGCATTCGTTTATGAAACTTATCCCCAGAGCTTGGCAGTTTTCTTCAACCAATAGCTTGGCTAAACCTTGACCTTTGATTAATTTGGTAGAGCTTATTTCCAGGTCAAATTCCAGAATTTTAGCTATCCATTTACTCCTTCTCCTGTCTATGTCAGGCTGGATAAGAATGTCTTTAATAGAAGCCGAGGGGACATAGGCGATGATTTTTTATTGTAGGATGTAGGCTCTAAAAGCTTTGAGAGCTTTTACTAGAGCATAGGCCTGCTTCTCCATAGTGTCATACCTGACTTCGGCATCCCTCAATGCTCGGATGAAATAAGCAATAGGCTGCTCCAACCCAATGTCATTTGTCTGTAATAAAACAACAACCACTGTGTCAGGTGAGGCAAAGGAGAAAATAAGGAAATCATTCGAGTAGTTGGGACTGATAAGCACAGGAGCTTTAGTCAGGGCCTTCTTGATTTTCTCAAAGGAATGTCGCGATTGAGGGGTCCACCTTACTTCATTTCCTTTCTTCAGCATGGCAGTTATAAGCTTTACCTCCTCAGCAAAGTTAGGCACAAACCTCCTTAGAAAATTAATTTTACCGAGGAAAGATTAGACCTCCTTCTTAGACCTCGGGATTGATAAGGCTTGTATCGCCTCAACTTTGCTGGGGTCAATTCTGACTCCTTCCACTGATACTATGTGGCCCAGTAATTTTCCCTCCTGCATGGCGAACAAAGATTTCTTGGGGTTTAATGAAATGCCGAAACCCCTGCATTTCAGGAAAACCTTCCTGAGATGACGACAATGTTCTTTATCAGATTTTGAAAACACCGTGATGTCATCTAGATAAACGACCACAAATTTATCCTTTTTCCCAACGAAAGCTATGTCCATGGCACGCTGAAACGTTGCCCCTGCATTCATTAATCCAAACAACATCTTGGCATACATGAATGTGCCCCATGGAGTGGTGAATGTTGTCTTTTCCCCGTCCTCAGGCAGAATGGAAACTTGATTGTAGCCATAGAAACCATCAATCATGGACATCCTGGAGGCTCCTGCTACCTTCTGCAGTATATGTTCCATCTTTGGTAAGGGGTAGTTATCCTTTCGTGAGCTCCTGTTCAGGTTTTTGAAGTCTACACAGAGTCAGATCTCTCCATTCCTTTTCCTTACTGGCACCAAGTTGGCCACCCACTCTGAATATCTCAGTGGTACAATGATCTGAGCTTGAAGCAACTTCTTCACTTCCCTCTCCATGATAGGCAGCAACATAGGATTGATCTGTCTTAGCTTCTACCTAAATAGATTTGGCTCCTCTTTTAATGGGATTTTATGCTCGATGACAGAGGTGTCATAGGTTTTGAGGTCTTCATAGGTCCAGGCGAAAACATCAGCAAATTCCCTCAAAAGTCCAATGTATTCAGACCTATGCTCCTTTGTCAGATTTCTTGACAATTTGACAAACTTGGGCTCACTCTCAGTCCCAATGTTGCACTGAATAGTACCAGTGTCATCCTTCGAGGTTTCTCCCTTTAACGACACATCATTTCTATCAAAAAGCCTTTCCAAAGGAACCAGTCCCCTTGGAATATGATTACTAGGCAGCTGCACAATGTTACGCTCTGCAATCTTATTCAGAAAATTACTCCCTCCAAGCTTTTCTTTAGAGACAGAGTCTTGGTCGATGTGCATCTCTGAAAATTCTTTGAGAGTCTCCAAGAACTTCTTGATCTCGAGATCATCCTCGAATACCTTCCAATGTTTGACGTTGTCAGGTATGGAGGGCCTGTATTTCACTTCTACATCATATCTGCATTTAGGCGGAAAGGGTACTTTGAAATTACTTGCTGATGTAGCCAAGGAATCTGCCATCGTGTTCTCCTCTCTTGAGATGAAAGAAATGTTAAATGCTGAGAAGAAACTGTCAACTAGGTCCCACACCTCATTTCTGTAGCTTCTGAGTCGAGGATGCTTAGCCTGATAGGTGTTTTTGATCTGTTGGACCACCAACTTTGCATCTCCGAATGCTACTACCTCCTGAATTCCCATTTCCCTTGCGGCTCTTAATCGAAGGACAAGAGCTTCATACTCTGCCACATTATTGGTAGCTTCAAATTCTAATTTGTATGACAGAGATATGGTTTCCTGAGCAGGTGACCCAAATACCACCCCAGCTCCAACGCCTTCCCTAGAAGAGGCTCCATCAATGAACATTTTCCAGACAGGGGTGATGGATGGAGGAAATTTAGGGGAAATGGTGGGATGCTTTCTGAGTTTAAGAGGAGGTTTGGGAGCATGGGTGAGTTGAAGCACACTGGAACCTAAATCAGTATCCAAGGCAAAAATGGGATGGTTGGTAGGGTTGGCCGCATTGCTAATTATATAGGCCAGCTGGGCTTCCCTGTATAATCTTCTATACTCTCCTCCAAACACTGGGATAGTAGCGTATGTGAGGTCCATCTACAAATTTCCCCCCAGTATTTTTATCCAAGATCTTGATAAAAAAATACCGAACTTGGAGGGGAAATCAGCCACTACAATATCCATGACCACACTTTTCATGGGCAGTTGAAACAAGGTCACGACCAGGTCTTTGATAACTCCTAGACACTGAACTTTTCTGGAGTCAAAGGAATAGAGGTCATGATAGGCTCGGGTGACTTCTAGTCCTAACTCTTCCATGACAGTTTTGGGCACGAGGTTGTGAGAAGCCCCCGAATCCATCAAGCAATTGTGCAGTACCTTGTCATGTATGTTCAAGGAAGTGTAGAAGGGAGGGGATGAGTCATTCCTATCTTCTACCATAGGACCTAGAATAACTGTAGGCTTTTCATCTTGTAAATTGATGGAGTCTGTGGGAAGGCTTGAGACCTCAGACTATAAAATATCAAAGAAGCGTTTCTTGAACCCTTCATGTTTAATCAATTCTGTCAGGGGCACATGGATTCTGATTTTTTGAATTTCATGCTCAAAATTAAAAGAAGATGAAAACTTTGGGATTTCTCTTATTTCAGGAGCATGATTTTGGATAATGGGATAGAGGGTTTGGGTCTTCTTACCTCTCTGACTGTCTACTGCTTCATTAGCAGGCTTCTCTGTTCTAGTGGACCGCTCAGGAACGTTAGGCGCTATAGTCTTTTTCTTGGACCGCAGATCCTACCTGTCTTGGCCGCCACTAGTCTTGTCTCCCTTACTCAGTTCATTTAGATGACTGTCCATGAGAGACTCCTTGTATGCTGATTGAGTGAGATGAGGAAAAGGAGGAGTGTCCCCGAAGCAATGGATTTCAGAATCCAGCTCGTCTGTTTCCCCTTCTTCTCCTTCGGCCACAAAATTATTTTGAAAAGGGGCCTGAATCTTCTGGTCTTCTCTGTCTCTTCCCTTCTCCCTTTGCATAGTCGTGGAAGCAATATTGTTGGGCCTTCTGAAACCTCCTCCCTTTTCGGTGTTTTGGGGGCCTTTGTATGTTTTCCTCCCTTCCACCCTCATTCTCTCCATCTCTGCAGACAAAGATTTCACCATCCTGGTCAGTTCATCCACTTGAGGGTGGGGCACCGATGGGTCAGAAGTCGAGGCTTCCAACCTTCCCTTTCTCCTGTCTGCATCATCCTTGTTCCTCAGTCTTTCAGCTGCTAATACATTATATTCCACTTCTATGGCTGCATCTTGCATTTGAGCTAAAGAGGTGGCCCTTCTTTCTCTTAATAAGAGACAAAAATTGGGACCAAACGCACTAACATAAGAAATTTTGGCTGAGGCTTCTGAGGGATTTATTTCAGCAGGAATCTTATTATACATCTTATTGAATCTTTTGGAGAAGTTAGAGACAGACTCTCCATCCATCTTCTTCAAAGACTCGAACTCTGTCATGTAATACATGAAATCTTTCCTATCTCCCCACTACCTCAGGAAAGCACTATCTAGAGCTTCAATCCCAGCGATAGATCTTGGAGCCAATCCTTTGAACCATTTCCTCACCTCACCATCCAGGCTCTGGATGAAGAATCTCATCCAGACATCTTCATTTTCAATGTTGAGGTTGTCTGCATAACTGTAGAAAGCGGCAATGTGCTCTTTGGCAGTTATGTCTCCTTCCCCAGCGAACTTGGGCATATACTTCAAGTAGTCTCCAACAGGGAGAGGATTCATAGGATGGGGTAGGATTAAGGGAGCATATCTGGCAGCAACTATGGAATCCATTCTATTTAGAGGGGGATTAGCACCAGCCATAGGAATATTAGGTGGAGGAGAACTAGGAGGAGAAGGAGTTCGTGAAGGGGCTACTAGGAATGAGTCCTGAAGTGGAGTGGGAAACAAGAGGGGATTTAAGGAGAAGGCTAACGAGCTCAAGTTAGCGGGTGCTTCTCTCTGCACAAGAGTAGTAAAGATAGGAGTGGGGAAATATTCTGTGGTTCTGGGTCTATGCCAAGGTATAGTTTTGGGGGAGAGGGGAGTGACAAGGTCTTGTCCCTCCGGTCCTGGACCAGGAGAGGAAAACTCAACAGGAACACTCCCAAAATTTAGGAAATGGGAAACTTCAGAAACAGGTCTGTCAAGAAAGTGAGGAGGAGGAAAAGGAGTTGCCACAGAAGGAGATGGTGGATTACCTAGTTTTGTGGTGGACACTTCTTCGTCAGAGGCCTTTCCCTTTCTGAGCACCGCTTCTGGATCTGTTTTAGGCGTAGCTAGAGGCAACTATGGATGAGACTGCGTCTGCCTGCCTCTGAAAGCCACAATTAATATGGCAGGTTCGCCCCAGTGGGGTCATCACAATGGAGTCGCCAGGCGCACAGCAACAATCTTGATAATTCTGATATCTGATGCACCTTTAGAATCAATTAATCGTTTTTGTTCAATTCCGGGGAAAATATTCAACTTCGTCCCCGGTAACGGCGCCAGAAATGTTAGCGTCAGAAGTCACCCCTGGATTGCTTGCAGGAGAAGAGCCTAACGCCCATCAGTTTTATGTCACAATTTGTTTAATGGGGTGATCAGATGGGTGAAAACTCGAGAAAATATAGCTTTAACTCGGGAAACTAGGCCTGGTATGTAGAAAGCAAGGGAGGTCTTGATCCAACTTCTGTCAGTAAATTGATTAAAGGGTGGTAGATGGAAGACTTGTGAGAAGGGTGAGCAAGACTGCCTCGGGCAATAGGCATTCGAAAGCTTGAAGAAGAAAAACTCAGAAGCCAAGATCCTCTTGGTCCAGAGTTTCAAAGGGCTAAGGGGTGACTCGACTGAATCCTTCAATTCCAAGTCGCTTTGGTGCTGAGAACATCACAAGAACCGATTAGAAACAATGTGACTATTACAGTGATCCAACCTACATCATCCTATAATAGCCACAACTCGACTGAATCCTCCAATTCCGAGTTGTTCTAACACAGTAAACAAAGAAATGGAAGGGAGGCTGACATCCATAAAGTAAGAAATCTCAAATGCCTTATATATTTACCAGAGAGACCAGCACTTCATCAAAACCTTACAATCGGGAGCTTTGCTCAACCATCGATGCTTCTAAAAATACAAAGACTGAGTCTATATACTCAGGAAAATTCACCTCACAGAGGCGTGTCCAGTCACCCAAAGCTTGGTGTCCCTTTAGTCAAACTCGTGCTGATATCTTTCTTTAAGCACCATCTTAACTACGCATGGCTCCTGCAAGGAGGGTAGCTGAGCCATTAAGCGCTGGGCTAGCGTGCGCAGACTTCTCTATCGAGTCAAGGACTTCGGCATGGCTTCTTTAAGAAAATCTATACACAGGACCTCTTCGGGCAGACGGCTTGCCAGACCCTCCATCCTCTCACTTAATGAATGAAAGGAGGTTTCAACCACCCACTCCTGCCATCATTTACTCTAGGTGAGAAACATTATGGAGATCGGATTCGATGGCGCCTGGAGATCGTGACGATCCCTTCTGTAACTGAAATTGGCACCTTGGCCTTCTTTACAGAACTCTTTTCCTCCTCCAAGTGACCACGGACTGTGACCATGTGCCTATTCCCCAGGCACTTTCGGCGTTCGCAAATATGAAGGAGATGATTCTTGCTGATCAAAATCGCGATGAGTGATATGCTGAGACAACTTAATCTGGCACCACGTGTCCCTCCAGATCTGACGGCTCTTAAGTCTCCCGACGATACCGTGGGCCCGGGTCCGGGAATCTCCCGACACCTCGCGCATCGGGATATAATGGGGCTACTCTTTGCATCTTGGAGTCGCGATGGGAAAAACGTCGAGATGGCTCAATTTGTTGCCAAGTGTTCCCTTTAGATGGACGGCTGAAAATGCTTTGTGCTGTCGTGGGCCCCAGTTTCAGCGCTTTCGATGCTGTCGTAGTTCGCGGTTTCACAAAGTTCAAAGACATAAAACCTTCACCCTTTGCACACGCGACTGCTGAAAAGCCGACGTGACCAGAACTCGTGCCATGTGCCCTTTGGGATGAACGACTATCATCCATTCTTGAACATGCTATGGGCGCTATCCATTGCGATAACATCGGTGCCACTTTTCTATTCGCGATTTCCCGACAACCATTGATCTGCTCACGTGAATGGATCCGGACCGTTGACACTATAATTTTTCCCGCTGGCTTGATTTTTAAGTCCGTAAAGGACTTCTTTTGTGTGCTGCGCTCGGCGCTCATCGCGCCACTTGCAGACCTAATCTCTCATGTGCTTCAGACGAGTAATGTTACTAACACGATGTTTCCCTGCATCTTCTCTCCTAGCCTCCCATTTTAAAACTAAATCGCCAGGAATAAACTCCATGCCTTTATCTTTTTTTATCGAAAAGGGCCTTCATATTATCTTGGCACTTTTGAAGTTTATCATCCACTTTCGCTTTGTTTTGTTGAACTTCGATGATTTGATTCATCCATCTCGTAACGTCGTTTGGATCTTCATTTGCATCCTACCAG
>JASDQU010011266.1:202835-216338 GCA_032191745.1 Picea mariana
TTTTTTTTTATTATAGTCATCAGGCTCTTGTTAGATGATTTGTCCAACCCATTTCCCTAAGGATAATAAGTTGTAGAATGACCTAAAACAATATTGTATTTCTGGCAGAAATTGATCATCGCCATAGACTTAAAAGCTTGACTGTTGTCAGTGATCATTTTTCGAGGACAACAAAATCTTGATAGGATATTTTCTTCCAAGAATTTTATTACTACCGAATCTATAACATTTCGTGTTGGAATGGATTCAACCCATTTTGTAAAGTAATAAGTAGTGGTTAGAATCCATCTATGTTGAGCAATTGATTGTAGATGGATTTCTCCGATGAAGTCTAGGCCCCATTGTTGAAAATGAGCTTCAACTTTTACTAGGATAAAGGTAGGTCAAGGAGCTTATGCTTACCAATGAATAGTTGGCACAGATTATAGGATTTGACCCTTGCATTCACATTAGTAAATAACTTTGGCCAATAATATCTAGCACTTAAAATCTTGTAAGTTGTCACTCTCAAGGCATGATGCCCCCTGCATATTCCTTTATGGAATTCGTCAATGACTCCTTCTGTTTAAACTTCTGTTAGGAAACATAACAAGAAACCTAGAGGATCTTTCCAGTATAGCTTTCCATCAACAATACAATACTTGATTGCATGTAATTTTAAAGTCCTTTCTTTTGCAGGAGTCCTGCTATTTGGGCATTGAAGAGTAAGGAGGTATGTAAAAATATCATGGTACCAGGTAGAGGAAGAAAATTTGTCTTCAATCTTAATCATAGGTGCCTAATCACCAATTTCCTCTATATTCAGGAGAGAATCGTGTGATTCAAGGTTATTTATTCTGATCGCTCTGAAATTTGATTCAGCTAACAACCTCTCCAACCCTTGACTTTTGACTAGCTTGGTCGGTTTCACTTCTAGATCAAACTCTTGAATTTTATCCAACCATATCCCTCTTCTTCCATCACTGTCTGACTGAACCAAGATATCCTTAACCACATTCATTGGCACATAGGCGATTATTTTGGAGTGCAAGACATATGTTCTGAAATCTTTGAGAGCCTTCACCGTTGCATAAGCTTGTTTTTCAAGTATATTGTATCTTAATTCTGCATCCCTGAGGAGTTTACTGAAGAAGGCTATTGGATGATCGAATCCTTCGTTCTTTTGAATGAGTATTGCTGCGACAGTGTGTTAAGAAGCAAACAAGAATATTAAGAATTCCTTTGTATAGTTTGGACATGCTAGTATTGGTGCTTCCCCTATAGCTTTCTTGACATGCTCAAAAGATGCTTTGGCTTCTGCAGTCCATTTTACTTTGTCCTTCTTTAACATATATGTAATCATTTTGATTATTTCAGCAAAGTTGGGAATAAATCTTCTCAAAAAGTTGATCTTTTCTAAAAAAGATTGAATTTATTTTCTGTTTCTAGGGATATTAATCATGTCAATATCCTCAACTCGCTTAGGGTCAACCTTGATTCCTTATTTTGACACTATATGGCCTAAAATATTACCTTCTTTCATAGCGAAATGTGATTTTTTGGGATTAAGAGACAAACCGAATTTTCTGCATTTTCGAAGGCCTGTCTGAGGTGCAACAAATGTTCTGCATCAGAATTGGAAAAAATCGCCAGCTCGTCTAGATAAATAACAACAAATTTGTCTCTCTCACCGACGAACGCGATATCCATCGTTGTCTGGAAAGTAACTCCTACATTCATCAAACCAAAGGGAATTTTATCATACATAAAGTTTCCCCATGGAGTGGTAAACACAGTATTTTCTCTGTCATCTTCATGAATAACGATCTGATTATATCCTGAAAAACCATCAATCATGGAAATCTTGTTAGCCCCTACTACCTTCTCTAGAACATGATCCATCTTTGGGAGAGGGTAGTTATCTTTAAGAGACGACCGATTTAAGTTTCTAAAATCAATGCAGAGTCTTATTTCACCGTTTTTATTTCTAACGGGGACCAAATTGGCTACCCATTCAGAGTATCTGAGTGGAATGATGATTTTTGCATCGAGGAGTTTCTTTACTTCCCTTTCTATCACTAGAAGGAGAATAGGGTTTATCTGTCTAAGATTTTGCCTGAAAGGTTTAATACCATGTTTTAAAGGAATATTGTGTTCAATCACAAAGGTATCATAAGTTTTTAGATCATCATAAGACCATGCATAAACATCTTTATACTACCTAAGTAACTCAATGTACTTACTCTTTATTTGGGTCAGAAGGTACTTCGATATTTTGACCATTTTGGGATCTTCATTAGTTCCTACATTACAGTCTTCAACTTCTTCGGGTTGAGGTTGTAAGGTAAACTTTAAAGGTATGCCATCCTGGTCAAACAACCTTTCTAATGGGATCAAGCCTCTGGGAATCTGATTTCTCTTAAGAAAGAGAATGTGGTGATTTGCAATCTTATCTTGGAATTTCTCTAGGTTCTCCCCTTCTTTCATAATCCAAGCGAGATCATTCTGATTTTCCTGATATATGTGAGTTTTAGAAAACTCATCAACCATTTCTAGGAACCATTTGATTTGTTCGTTGTTTTCAAACACTTTCCAGTGCTGAACATTGTTCGGGATCGAAGGTCTATGTCTCATCTCGATGTGATACTTCAACTTCAAATCAATAGGCGATATGAAGGTCACAACAACCTTGGCCAAGGAATCATCTTGTTGATTTTTCATTCTGGGAATAGAGTGAATATTAATGGACGAGAATAAATTTTATATAAGATCCGAGGAATAATTTTTATATGATCTCAACCTTGGATTCTTAGCTTGATATTGTTGTTTAGTCTGTTTTACAATGAGCTCTACATCACCATAAACTATTAGGTGTTCGATTTTTAACTTCCTTGCAACTTCTAACCCTAAAACCAGAGATTCATATTCGCAGACATTGTTCGTATAATCTGTTGATTTTTCATAAGCATTAGGTTAAGCATGTAGTTCATTTCAATTTCATCATGTCTTAACCATAAACAAGAATGTTGCAACAACTAAGATCACAAGAAGAAACACTATGCACAATAACACAAGAAGTATCCTGGGAAACCCTTCTCAACAAGGGAAGAAAACCCATCCAAATCCTTTGCTATATTCTTCAAGAGAAATACCTTTCACCACCAATAATGACTTAGCACACAAGACGGTGCTTAAGCCCTAGGAACCCTAGTGCCGAAGAGAGGTGCCAACCTTTTTCCAAGTAGAAGTGTTTGCTGAAATTTCCAAACTCATGAGAAAGATATGATTCTACAATTATAGAATCATCTCTTACCTATATTAGACTTTGAATAATCAACATAGGCGTCTATTGGTTCAACATGGCTGACCTCTATAAGTCAATTATATTATTATTATTATTAATTATCTTTTACATTTATTATTAACCATATTAAAGTGGAACCAACATGTACCCTTTACATAACAATTAGGGTTACAGGTAGGTCTAACTCTTGAACAATATATAGCAAAGGATATGATACACCCACTAGTGCTTATCCACTAGGGGCACATCCATAGGGATGTCACAGCTCTGATTCACTGCATTACACAGAAGAACTAGGTCTTCACATGTTCACCTGTGCTCGTCCATAGACACGTCCACTCTACATATATGCTTTCCCACTTCCACTGACAGAAGAATCATTTGGAGTCTTCTCATCAACTCTGATGTTCAGAGGAGGCTATCACATCATCTTCATTTCTGTTCACATGACGATGTGCCCAACATTTTTGGGATTTCACACGTTCACCTTTTGCTTAGCCACAGGCACGTCCTAACTCAACATATCATTTTTCCACCGGATAATCATCTGGATTTCTTCTCACTCACGTCATAGAGGCGGTCATATCTATGTTCCTGGATCTATCTCAAGCAGGAACCACATACCCTACTTAGGGGATTCTATTAGGTTTGTAAGCTGAGAGAAAGACTCACATAGTTGCTATGTTCCACATCTCACAGGTTTGTAAGATGAAGGATGTCTCCCATAAATGCATTCATCAACATAATCGACCTCCCATTGTAATATATAAGAGAAAGGAATAATGTATTCATCGCCTGATGCCACAAATAAAACCCCATCTCCTTCTCCTTCACAGGATGATGCACCATCGAAGAACATTTTCCACATTCCTTCTCTAACATTTACATTTTTCTTTGAAATTTCTATTTTTTGATTTTCTTCTTCTATACATTATTCAAAATCATCATCTATAGATAATATACAATTTCCTAAGTCTTGATCAGCAACATAGACTGGGTAATTATTGAGGTTTTGAGGGTCACTTGCAATATACGCCAGTCTAGTTTCTCTGTACAATCGTGTGAATTGTCCACCAAAAAATGGGATTGTAGTGTAAGTCATGTCCAGCTAAATTGATCCTCCTAACTTGGTGCCCCAAGATCTGGATAGAAGCATGTCATACTTGGTAGGAACGTTGGAAACAACCACATCCATAAGGATACTTTTCACAGGAATCTGAGCAATATTTACCACCAAATCTTTAATCATACCTAGACACTTAACCTTTCTAGAATCAAATGAGTACAAATATTGATAAGGTCTGGTAATTTTGAGGCCTATTTTTCCATGAAAATCTTAGGCATTAAATTATGAGAGGTCCCTGAGTCTAGCATGCAATTTTGAAGTAAATGATCATGCACAATTAGTGTAATATAGAACAAAGCAACAAAATCCTTATTGTTTTCAGTGTGTGGACTAAACTGTTGAGATTTGAGTACCTTGGAAAGTGGTCCCCATGTTTTTATGAGTCTCTAAACACAAAGGGGGAGACTATTACCCTTGTACTTTACTTTATGATTCTACTTTCACTTTGACTTGGGAGATTTAAGTCAAAAGTGAAATATGTCACTTAAGTCATAAAGTGAAAATTAATTCACAAAATGGGTGAATTAATAGACATAAAGCAACTAAGGAAGTGGGTTTCCTTAGTGATATTTTTGGATTAGATCTCACCCATTGATTAGAATTTGCTAGATTGGATCTAGGCCATTGATCTTTTAGGGCTTGGCCAAAGGAGGATAAAGGAGGGTATAATGCATTTATGAGATTCATTCTTCACTTGTGAGAAGAGGAGAAGAGGAGGAGATCCAGAGCGCCTTTCTTAAGGAGAGGAAGGCACACTTGTTGGAGGGTTTTCCCATTGAGTGAGGAGAAGGCACATCAGCTTCGAGGAGGTTCTTCCATGGAGGAGGAGGCATACACTTGAGGTTGGGCGCATTCTATGGTCTAGGGCACACTTGGAGGAGGAGAGGCACATTCCTTGAGGAGAGGCACACTTCACTTGCATTAGATATTTGTGTAGGGGAGGGGGCACTTGTAGGAGGAGAACCTTAGTGGAGAATTAAGGGCTCACCAAGAGAGGAGGCTATTTTCTAGAGGAGAGGGTGCACCAAATCTAGGTGCACACCATACCTTGGAGGAGGGTGCATTTGAGTAGGGGGTGAACAATTCAAGGGGGAGAGAAAGGGTCACTCAAACTTCAAGTGGGTAAAGGCAAGATCATGGCATCTCAGTGGGAAAGGAAAAGGCTCAAAGACAAAGGCTCAAATACAAAGGCATCAGGATAAAGACAAAGCAAGCAAGAGGAAGAAAGGCTCACCAAGGCAAGGAGCACATTACTTCACAAGGCTTGTGGGGAGGTCTTCAAGGAACTCCAAGGAATCCAAGAGTGGTTGCTATTGTACCAGGTCCACTTGTATATTTTTCCCGTGTTGTACATTTTGATTTGAGGCCTTCTATGTATATCTGCTCCAAACTAGTTTTCCCCATGGGGGGGGGGGTGGTTTCCAGGGTCATGTTGACCAAAAATCTATGTGTCAATTTTATGCATGATTATAAGTGTAGATCAGAATTTTAAAGTTAAATATATAGAGGTAGTGTTATGTGTTTTGATGTATATTGCATGTGCTAACATTGGGTAAAGAAAACACTTTCAAGGGCACCTCAAAAGGGCACTTAACCATCAAATATTGAGCAGAAATTTTGGTGACTATTTGCTGTCCTAAAAACAACAAGAAAAGACAACCACACAGTTGAAACTTATATCCATACTAAGTTCAAGGACAAACATTATATGGTAGCCTCATAGGACCTCATAATTTTTACATGGTATCAAAGCCAATGGTGGCTTAGACTTGTTGTTTTTGAGCATTTTCATGGACAGTTCAGGGAAGATTTTGGATAGCCTATTGACAGAGTTTGTGGACAGCTCGTGGGAATATTTTTTGGGATGATTTTTGACACTTGTGGACAACCTCTTTTCACACCTGTGTGGACAAGAGTGAGGCTATAGTTTACGAACTCTTTTTACACCTATATTGCTAGGAGTGAGGTCAGTGTTCGCTTGCCTCTTTTCACATCCGTGTTGACATGAGTGAGGCAACATTCCTTTGCACTTGGGCATCAGAGTGAGCACCATTTTGCAGACATGTCAGTATCTCAGATGCATGTGGAGGACAAACTAGTGAGGGCTAGCAATTGATCACCTTGGAAGGCGAGGATCGTCTTTGTCTTAGAGGACCTTTAACTATGGGATATAGTTAAGGCACCTATTCCGGTTCTTCCTATTATTGCCCCCGTATTATTGGAATAATTTAGGAATACGAACAACAAGGAAAATAGGACCATATGTGATGTAGTGCGGTATTACATTATTCCCCACTTGATTGGGAAGACTTATGCATTTGAGATGTGGGAATATCTATGCAAGTTGTATGAGATCTCTAATGAGAACCGAAATTTGGTTCTTCATGATCGAATGAGGGGCATTCGCATGCTCGAGGATGAGTCAGTTACTTATTTTCTTGGTAGATAAACCTAGATCAAAGACGATCTTGGAACCATCAGAGAGGTGGTGGATCACAACTCTATGGTGAGGACAACTTTGAACAACTTTACCAAACCATGGGGTCCATTCATTCACGACATTGTTTCCAGGGAGGTTATACCTATATGGGAGAGGATGTGGGATGAATTCATCTAGGAGGAGACTACACTAGTGGCAGAGGCTTCTAGACAACACAACAACAATAGTCAGTTCTAGGTGATGAGGACCTTGCTCTTTGGACAAAGGGAAAGAAGAAGACTGACCGGGGAGGTCGGCAAGGTCCCAAGTTTGGGGCCCAACCACAGGGAGGAGAGAGAACCAACAATGGGAAGAAGAGAGACATGAGCACAATGAGATTATTTTCTTGTAGAGATATGGGTCACTATGCAAGACAGTGTCCCAAGAAGAAGAAGAAGCAGCATGATGGGTCAACAACAAAAACAGAGGAGATAGAGTTCAATCAGAAGTTTGCGAGAGAGTGTGAATTTGTGACTACTTTGTCTATTGTTACACCATCCAACATTAGATGGGGAGACATAGTTGAGGAGGACCGACTGACTCACATCAGTGATTCAGAGGGATATCTGATTCAATGTCCTTGGACACCATATTCAGAGTGGGTGAATGGTCCATCCAGGATAGATTTAGAGCATCATAGGTTGATGAGGAGGAGCAACAGGGCACCATGGAGGCTTAAGACTCACTTAGTTTCTGAGACGGGAAGATCAGGTTTTGTATCCACTTTAGGTGGAAGTTACTTGGTGAGAGGCCAAGTTGATGACTCTTGGTGAGATACCAAGAGGGGGAGACTCTTGGTGATATGCCAAGAGAGTGACTCTTGGTGAGATGACAAGAGTAGTGACCATTGCCAAGATGTAAAGAGGTAGAAATACTTGGTGGGAGACCAAGGTGGAGATCTTTGGTGTGATACTGAGATCTAGGTGATCTTGGATAGGTGGAGAGACACTTCCATCTATAGATCACACAGATTGAGAAAATCTGTGACAGAGACTACTTTCAGTGATCAGGGTACAACCATACTCACCGAGTATATGCCAGGAGGCAACCATGTCCACTGTAGGGATGAGATTGGTGGTGACGAGCACTTTCCTCGATAATAGGAAGTGTTGAGATTTGGGTACCTTGGAAAGTTGTCCCCATGTGTTTATGAGTCTCTAAACACAAAGGGGGAGACTATTACCCTTGTACTTTACTTTATGATTCTAATTTCACTTTGACTTAGGAGATTTAAGTCAAAATTGATATATGTCACTTAAGTCATAAAGTGACAATTAATTCACAAAGTGGGTGAATTAATAGACATAAAGAAACTAAGGAAAGTGAGTTTCCTTAGTGAGATTTTTGGATTAGATCTCACCCATTGATTAGACTTGGCTAGATTAGATCTATGCCATTGATCTTTTAGGGCTTGGCCAAAGGAGGCTAAAGGAGGGTATAGTGCATTTATGAGATTCATTCTTCACTTGTGAGAAGAGGAGAAGAGGAGGAGAGCTAGGGCACATTTCTTGAGGAGAGGAAGGTGCACTTGTTGGAGGGTTTGCCCATTGAGTGAGGAGAAGGAGCATCAACTTGGAGGAGGTGCTTCCATGGAGGAGGAGGCATACACTTGAGGTTGGACACATTCTATGGTCTACGATGCACTTGGAGGAGGAGAGGCACATTCCTTGAGGAGAGGCACACTTCACATGCATGAGATATTTGTGTAGGGGAGGGCGCACTTGTAGCAAGAGAACCTTAGTAGAGAACTAAGGTGCACCAAGAGAGGAGGTTATTTTCTAGAGGAGAGGGCGCACTTGTAGGAGGAGAACCTTAGTGGAGAACTAAGGGCACACCAAGAGAGGAGGTTATTTTCTAGAGGAGAGGGTGCACAAAATCTAGGTGCGCAACATACCTTGGAGGAGGGCGCACTTGAGTAGGGGGCACAAACTTCAAGGGAGAGATCAAGGGTCACTCAAACTTCAAGCAGGTAAAGGAAAGATCATGGAATCTCAGTGGTAAAGGAAAAGGCTCAAAGACAAAGGCATCAGGATAAATACAAAGCAAGCAAGAGGAAGAAAGGCTCACCAAGGCAAGGGCACCTTACTTCACAAGGCTTGTGGGTAGGTCTTCAAGGAATTCCAATGCATCCGAGAGTGGTTGCTATTGTACCAAGTTCACTTGTATATTTTTCTTGTATTGTAAATTTTTCTTTGAGGCCTTCTATATATCTGCCCCAAATTGGTTTTCCCCATGGGGGGGTTTTTCCAGGGTCATGTTGACCAAAAATCTATGTGTCAATTTTATGCATTCTTAGAAATGTAGATCATCATTTTAAAGTTAAATATCTAGAGGTAGTGTTATGTGTTTTGATGTATATTGCATGTGCTAACATTGGGTAAAGAAAACACTTGCAAGGGAACCTCAAAAGGGCACTTAACCATCAAATATTGAGCAGCAAGTTTGGTGACTGTTTGTTGTCCTAAAAACAACAAGAAAAGACAGCCACACAGTTGAAACTTAGAGCCATACTAAGGTCAAGGACAGACCTTAGATGGCATCCTCATAGGACCTCAAATTTTTTACACGAACATGATTGTAGGTTTTTCGTCCTGCAAATTGATAAAACCAACTTGACATTCAACATCAGAAAAAAAATATTTCTTTAGCGATTTGTTTTTATAAATCAGGTTTTTAGGAAGTTCAACCAGAGGCATTGGGATTTTAATTTTATTAAGTTCATTTTCTAAATTGAATCCCGCAATTGTTTTTTCAATTTCTCTAGTTTGAAATTCTGCTTCTGTATTTTCTGGCTTCTTAGTTTGCATTGTTCTTGTTTCAACTTGCTTTTTTTGGGAAACTTGTGTCTCAGTTGATGGTTTGGTAACTGCTGCCTCATTCACTTTACTTCATGATAACATATTTTTTGGTGGAATATTTGTAGAACTTTTCTCTCTGGGCCTTAAATCATATTTATGTTGAAGTTCGGACATTATCAATTCGACGAGACCTTGATACATAGAGTCTCCCAAATTGTTGATGTTTTCATCATTATTAAACATGGATTCCAGGCCTATGGATTTCTCATAATACTTCTTGGTCAAGTGTGGCTCAAGATCATCATCGCTAAGGTTGTTTAGATCTTCCTCTAACTCCTCATAGTCTTGCATTTCTTCTCTCTGCATGAAATTCTCAGTTTTGAACGGAGCTTGGATCTTTTGATCTTCATTTTTTAATTGTCTTTGTTGTATATAAGGGTTAGGATTTCTCCTGAATTGATTCCTAACGTATGAATCAGGTTTGGCTTGATCTAATTCCATACTAGAAATTTTATTTGATAAATCTTTAATAATTTTTGCCATCTCATCTATTTTTTCCTCTGCGGAATTTCCAGATCTAGAGGGTCTTGCCTGTTCCTTGAAACTCCTGGGTTCTCTGGTTACCATCTCAACCTTAGTTTTGAACTTCCCAGATTCTATCATATTGGACTAAATTTCTATAGAATCATATTTCATTCCTGATAAAGTAGTATATCTCCTTTCTCTCAAAAGTAGGGAAAAGTTAGAATCAAAAGCCCCTGCAAAAGTGACTTTTGCAGCTGGTTGAGAAGGTTTGACTTCGAATGGAATTTTGTGATAAATCTTATTGAACTTCTGGATAAATTCAAGGAATGATTCAAAATTATTCTTTCTTAAAGCTCCGAACTCAGTTAAGTAATAAATATTATCATTTTTCTCGCCCCACTGTCTTAGGAAGGCATTTTCTGCATCGTCATATAATCATATGGAACCTACTAGGAGTCCTCTGAACCAATTCCTCACCTATCCTTCAAAATTTTGTACTAACAGTCTTGAGTAAACTTCCTCGTGCTCAATGCCAAGGATATCAACAAACTGATCGAAAAAGGAAATATTTTATGTTGTTGTTAGATCCCCTTCTCCCATGAATTTGGGGAGGTTCTTCATGTAATTTTTGGGAAAATCATGCAGGACAACATGAAGGAATAAGGGATCATATCTAGAAGCTACCTTGAAAAATATTCAGGAGGTTGAGCTTGTCCACCAAATTATGCACCTCCGGCACCACCAACACCAACACCTCCAACACTAGCCATTGAAATTCTAGGAGACGGACTTCAGGGACTAAAAAGGAGGTTTTCAAAAACTTCGAAATACTGAACTACTGACCTTTCAAATACTTTGGGGTGTTTCCAGTGAAGTTCATGAAATATATCGTGAGGAGACGAAAGATCTAGGTGAGGGAGAAAAGGGAAACTTGAGCTGGGTTCCTCAGGTTTACCGGATGTATATATGTTGGAGTTACTTCACACACACCTAGGATTTCTTTTTCCTAAGGTTATTACTTGTTTATTAGTCATAATTATTCATTATCCAGTCTCCTATATTTTAGGGAAGAATATTCCACCTGGAGAATATTCTCTTTCAGTTGACACTTCAATTTGACTAGTTGAGTTGAGTTTAGATGTTGCATTGGGATCATCACCATGCAACATTGGGATCATCAACATGATAATTTGACCTTGAATTGGTATCATCACCAAAGTGGCGCATTAACCTTGATTCCCTGAGTTAACTCCTCACTATTCTCTGTTCAGTTAGTTAACTGAAGACTAGTTGACTAGTTAACTCAACTAGGTGGCAGTTCACTCCCGTAACTTCCTTAGAGACTAGAATAGGTGGTAGTTCACTCCCGTAACTATTGGTGTGTGTCTAGATCACTCTAGACTACCACTATGGTGCATTGATTCACCTCAATTTGAACTCATTGAGTTATACAAAGTATATCATGTGTAAATTATTCATTATTCACAACGGTTAATGAGAATTCTTCCATTCTTTCTCTTCTTCTTCTTATTTCTTCAATTCTCTCTGCAAATGTGTGTATTATTGTTTATCTATATCTATTCTGTGTAGGTTTAACACATTTACATGGTATCAGAGCTGAAGGACTGCTAAGCAAAATCTACACCAAATTTTTTTGCAGGTACAAACGATTGAAGATAGCGGAAATATGGAATTCCAAAAAGAATTCATCCTTACACCTTACAACTATTTTGCATGGAAGGATAAAATATCCATACATCTCCAGTCTAGAGGGTTGTATAGGTTAACCATGAATACATATCCAGAGCCGACATCATCCATAGAAAAATCCAAGTACTTAAATCGCATGGATGAGGCACTCCGAACAACTTGCAGTCTTATTTCTCCCGATCTCCTTTTTCATATATCTTCCTGTAATATTCCCAATGAAGCATGGACCATATTGGAAGGGCTCTTTGGAAAACAGGATGATATGAGGGGACACATGCTGGAGGTGGAGCTGCTCACATTGGATCCAAAAAGCTTCGAGAATATCCAAGATTTATTTACAAAATTCAAGGATTTATTGTTGCAACTCAAAGCTTGTGGGGTTGATAAATCGAAGGAGGAGAAACAAATGGTTCTCACCATTCTCTCCAAGATTGGTCCTGAATTCTCTATATTCGTATCTACATTCCATATTGTCAGATTCACCTCTGGAGCCACCTGGAAGATGCCTTCTCTTGAGGACTTTATCGAATCCCTGACACAAGAGCAAACCAATCTCATCAACATGGGCGCAATAAAAGGCCCAAGGGCGCATGCACTCACTGTGCATAATGGAAGCCACAAATCTCAGAAATATAAATATAAATATAAGTGGAAAGCTCATCCACATACGAAGAAGGAAGGGTACACAAAACCCTTCACCGATGCCTCCGGATCCAAAGGAGAAAAGAGAAGAAAAGGAGAGAAATGCACATACTGTCACAAAGGATTCCATTCGGAATCCTTATGCATGCAAAAGAAAATAGATCTGATGTCTCAAATACTTCAACAAAAAAACCTTGGAGATCGGATCCTCAAGGGTGCAAAGAAGAAGAAGCCAAAAGATCCAAATTCCAAGAAAGGAAATTCTATCCATGCCTTGATTGCCATCAACTCCTCTCCCGATGCTTGGATCGTAGATTCAGGAGCATCACATCACATGGCTGCCTCAAAAGTAGTCTATTCTTCATTGGATGCATGCAAAGGTTCTCCTATTCTGATGGGGGACGACTCTTCTATCGAAGTCACCAGCAAAGGAAGGATTGAACTCACCAGTGGAAGCTTCAAGAACGTGTTGCATGTTGCCAAACTTTATGTCAACCTTCTCTCCGTATATCAGATGAAAAATTTTGGCACTGGAAAAAAAGTCATATTCACACCAAATTCCATGGACATCTACGACATGCAAACCAACTCTAGGGTTTCTACCAGTGAGGTAAATCATCAGTCTAGATTGTATACATTTTTTGAATTCATTGAACATGATTCTGCTTTACTGCTTACTCATGCTGATGAAAATAGTAGGATATGGCACATAAGGTTTGGACATTTGAATTTCAGATACATGCAACATATTAGCAAGCACAGATTAGTTGATGGTCTACCAGACATCCATTTCTCCAAGGGAGTATGTGAGGGATGTGTTCTCGGGAAACACCCTCAAGAGAAATTTGACAAAGGAAAGTCTCAGCGAGTTTCTGCACCTTTAGATCTAATCCACAGTGACCTTATGGGTCCTTTTCTGCATCCATCCATCAACAAAGCG
>JASDQU010011266.1:217489-228266 GCA_032191745.1 Picea mariana
CCCTTTACATTTGGAAGCTGTAGCTACCTTTGGAAGTCATTACTTCCCTTGAACAATAACTATTGATTATTTCTCATATATTGTGCATGGTGTATTGTGGTGTATTAGTGTAACTCTTATACTATTGTTCATTTCTCATTGGATATAATTGAATGGTTTAAGTATAAGTTGAAAAGTCTTGTAAATTGTACTTGATACTGATTCACCCCCCTCTTACTATCAACAAAAAATTCATGGACTCTTGTGCATGAGCTCCTGCACTGAATTTCCATGCTTATGGATATCAACTTCATTTACCCAACTAGAATCTTCTATTGGGTATCCCTTCCACTTTACCAAATATTCAAAATAGATCTTTCTCCTGGTCCTCTTACGAATCCTATGATCAATGATCTTCTCCATCTGTGGCTTCTCTGCTATAGGCATATTCTCCTCCCACTGAATCTATGGATGATCTTATAATCTTTCTGTGTCATCTTCCCTGTAAGGATACAAGTCTGAAATTTTAAATATGGGTGATATGCACACATCCTCTGGAAGCTCTATTTCATAAGCATTGTTACCAAATTTTCTTAGGATCTTGCATGGTCCAATCTTCTACAACTTCAGTTTGTTATATGTTCCCCTTGGGAACCTTTCCTTCCTCAAGTGTGCTAAAACTTGATCTCCCACTTCAAATTGAAGTTCTCTTCTATGCTTGTCAACTTTGCATTTATAATTTGCATTACTATTCTGCAACTGCTCCTTGATCTGAGTATGAAGCTTCTGCATTTCTGCACCAAAGTCTTCTTCTCTAGCACTTCTGAACTCACTCTGCTCCAGATCTCTCAATTATGATACTCCTCTTGGCTCCATTCTGTAAACTATATGGAATGGACTCTTTCTCATAATTCTGTTCATTGAGTCATTGTATGAAAAATCTGCTTGTGACATAATTTGATCTCACTGGCTATGCTGTTCAGTGACCAAAATCCTCACCAAATCTCCTAAACTTCAATTTACCACCTCAGTCAATCCATCTATTTGAGGGTTATATGTTGAACTAAAAGACAATTATGTCCCCAGCTTATTCCACAATGTTCTCCAAAAATTACCAATGAATTTAGTGTCCCTATCTGATACAATACTCCTGGGCAACCCATGAAGTCTCACAACTTCTTAGAAAAATTAAATTTGCAATGTGTGTTGCATCACTAGTTTTATGGTGTGGGATAAAGTGTGCCATCTTTGAGAATCTATCAACCAAAAAAAATATGGAATCACTTCCCCTTTGGGTTCTTGGCAATCCCAACACAAAATCCATTCTTATTGCATCCCAAGGCCTATCTGGAATAGGCAATGGCTGATACAATCTAGTGTTCTATTTCTATCCTTTTGCATACTGGAAAATTTTACATCTGTTTACAAACTCTTTCACCTCTTCTCTCATACCTGGCCAATAGTATGAACTGTTCAACTGTGAAAATGTCTTGTCATGGCCGAAATGTCCTTCTAGACCTCCATTATGTTTTTCCTTCAACAAATTTTCTCTCATTGAACACTTTGGTATGCACAACTGGAAACCTTTAAACAACAATCCATATTGAATCATATACTTTGTCCACTGAATTTTGTCTCTGAGCACATGGTTCACACATGCTTCATATGCCTCTTTAAAATCTAGATCATCGCAATACATATCCTTAAGGTGTTCAAACACTAAGGTCTTCACTTGAATTTCCTACAGAATCAGACATCTCCTGCTTAATGCATCAACAATTTTGTTAGCATTACCAGAAATATGTTTAATGAAAAAAATGAATTTTTTCATAAACTCTATCCACTTAGCATGTCTTTGATTTAACTTCTCCTATCTGGTTATGAATTGTAGAGCTTGATTATCTCTATACGAAACAAATTATTTTGGTACAAGGTAGTGCCTCCATTTCTTCAATGCTTGAATTATTGCATAAAATTCCTTATCATATGTGGAGTATTTCTTCTTAATTTCATTCAGCTTCTCACCGAAATATGAAACATGCCTATTATCTTGGCTCAAGACTGCTCCAATTGCAACTCCACTAGCATCACACCTTACTAGAAATGTCTTCCCGAAATTTGGCAAGACCAGAATTGGTTGTTTTGTTATCTTCTCCTTCAATATCTCAAAACTTTTCTTAGCCTCTTCTGTCCACATAAACGAATTGTGCCTCTTCTTCACTGTATCCAATATTGGTGCACAAATTCCACTGAAATTTCTAATGAACTTTCTAGACAAACCTTCTAATCCATGGAAGCTTCTAACCTCAAATATGATTCTTGGTGATGGCCATTATTTGATTGCTCTCACCTTTTCCGGATTCATATTTAATTCATTTGAAGAGATCACAAAACCCAAATAAATGAGTTATGTCTTCATGAAAGAGAACTTCTTCATATTTATCAACAACTTCTCCTTTTGTAGTCTTCTCATCACTAATGTCAGATGTCTCAAATGCTCTTATTTAGTTTTACTGAAGACCAATATATCATCTAGATATACAATCACAAACTTACCTATGAAATATTTCAATACCTCATTCATCAATCTCATAAAAGTACTTGGGGCATTTTTCAAGCCAAATGGCATAACAAGCCACTCATACAACCCTTCATTTGTCTTGAAGGTTTTTTTCCATTCATCACCTTCTCTCATCCTTATGTGGTGATATCCACTTTTCAAATCTATCTTTGAAAAAAAAATTGCTCCACTTAAACAATCCATTAAGTCATCCGTCCTTGGCAATGGAAATTTCTACCTAATGGTGATCTTGAGTTTGTACACATTCTCCATCCTCCATCCTTCTTCAGACTCAACACAGTTGGTACTGCACATGAACTCAGGCTTTCTCTGACCAAACCCTTGTCTAATAAATCTTGGACTTGTCTCTTTACCTCCTCATTCTCTTTAGGTGTCAATCTCTATGTTTCTTTGTTCGACATACTTGCTCTTGGTATTAGATCAATGTGATGGTTGATACTTCTGACAGGTGGAAATGAATTAGGTAACTCATCCACTATTATGTCAGCAAAATTCTCCAATAGCTCCTGAACATCCTTAGGAAAATCATCCATATAAGTACTTGTAAGGACAACTCTGGGTGTCCACACCACAACAAACTACATCTCCTGTTCCTTATTAACTTCATTTAGGAGTTCCTTCCCACTCATGAGAAGTATACTTGTGTTGGCTTCTTCCTTTACTTTCTTATCTTCTCTTGGTAGCAACATGTGTGTCTTACCATTCTTCTCTAAAGTATAAGTATTTTTTCTCCCATCATGAATGACATTCCTGTCAAACTGCCATGGTATCCAAAACAAAACATTACATACATCCATGGGGATTACATCACATGAAATATCATCTCTATATTCTCCTATTTTAAATTCAACGAGGCATTTTTTAGTGACCATTACCTAGTGACCTTTTTGCAACCACGAGACTTTATATGGATTTGGATGTGCAGTTGTCTCCAGCTCCAATTTCTCCACCATCTCTGTGGATACTAAGCTATCAGTGATCCCACTATCAATTATCACTTTACATACTCTATATTTAGTATTGTAAGAAATCCTGAACAAATTGCTCCTCTACACTAGATTTTCAACCTTTCGCTCTGGCTTCAAGAGAACCTTCTTCAACATCAGGGATCTTCCATCTTCTGCACCTTCTTCTTCAATATTCATATTCTATGATTCTGAAATGTGATATTCACCTCCTTTTTTTTTTTCTCAGGACATTCCTAAGACATGTGTCCTGTTTTTCCATAGGCATAACACCTTACCTATCCTCCTCTTCCTCTTCCTCTTCCTCTTCCCCGAGGAAAATAATTTCTTCCACCACTCTGTCTCCCTCAGGAACTTCCTCCTCTTTATGAGTGACTATGTGGTTTTTCAGTCTCACCCTTTGGATTCTATTCCTTGTCCTGGGCAATTCCATTACCTTTGTTTGGACTTCTTCCTCTGCCTCATTGGCTATGTTTCCTATCCAACTTATCTTCTACCTTCAGTTCCATATGATAAGAATCATCCACTATCCTCACTGTCATCATGTTGATTTAATCTTGGATCTCATACCTCAAGCCATTTATATACCTAGAAATTTTTTCATCATCTTTCTCCTTCTTCCTAGTCCTAATGTTTAGTCTGTAAAAATCCTCTGTGTATTCTTTCACTGTCAATCCCTTTTGTCTTAGGTTCTGCAATTTCCTGAACAATTTTATCTGATAATCTTTGGCTATGAACTTAACCTTCAGCTTGGCTACCATTCTGTCCCAAGTCTTAATCTTTTGCTTACCTTTTCTTCGTCTGTCAGCCTACAATTCATCCCACCATAGTTCTACATGTCCTTTTAATCTGGTGACAACATGTCTCACCTTCTTCTCCTCATCGACATCTTCATAGTCGAAATATTTATCCATTGCTCGTATCCAATCAAGAAATTCTTCAACATATAGATTTCCTTCATACATCGGGATGTCTATATTTTCTCTAGCTCCCAATTTGACAACCACTCTCAGCAAGCGTTCCTCGGCAACATCTTCCCCTCCATCTTCTTAAACCTCTATTTCTTCACTTTTTGCATCACTGATGTCTACAACATCAGGTTCCCTCCTTTGTGTTGTCTCGATTGCATCCAACCTTGCACCAAGTTCTCTCATTTCTCTTTCTACAACTTGATTTTCTACATGTGGCTCTGCACATCTTCTAGGAGGCATTGTTCTGACCTTTTCTCCCCTCACACAGAGTACAATTTGAGCTCTTTAAGCTTTGACACCACTTGGTGCAGAACCCCTTCTCTCCTCGAGGTTGTGCGACCTCCCGGTTAAGGATCTTTAAATACCCAATATCGATTAGCTCCTCAAGACCTTGCTGTCCTCACCCTGAATCAAACAAAGGCCCTTTTGTCACCTTAGGTGCAGGTCGTATGGCACCCATGGGCCCCTTCCTAAGCGCTTTTCTGATTTTCAATTTTCGGGTGCTAGCTCTTATTCACTATCCCTTCTCCACATATGACCTCAAGTTATGACCTGGGGTTAAACCCTAAAAGGTGCTTCAGAATTCTGTCTCAGGATGTTTTGGTAATAGTTGCAACACTCTTCCTTCTAACCCCGAAAAATGAACTGGCCTAGGAAGATCGATCGTTATTGTCTATCCCGCAGCCAACGACTGTGATCCATTCAGACTCCAACCTTCGAGATTTCAGAACGTCTCAAATCCTTTCCCAACTGAAATAAATTTTCCATGAAGATGTGGATCAAGAGCCACACATCATTCTCCAATGAACGGTTTCGATGGGGTTGAACGCTTCAACCTTTTGGACTTCTCCTGCCTTCACCTCTCATTTTCCACAAAGTTCCTTTCTGTCAGAACACACGGATCTTTGCCATGTGTCTTCCTGGATCTAATGGTCTAGATCAAATTTGGTCTTCACAATTTCGCGAAGATTACACCTCACTCCACATAAATTCCTCTGAAGCTCTATCTCCCGGAACTTCCATAGTTTTGCCATGTGTCCTTGAAGAAACAAACGGCTAGGATTTGCTTCCCTCTTCACGACTTCAGTGATATCCTCTCTTTAAAAACTTGGAAACCTCTGAACCATGAAATTCTGAAGGACTCCAGTGCTAAAAACCATGCAACTATCTCATATCTAACGGTTTGAACTGATTCCACTCCCCCTTGGATGGATCTTGCTTATTGATTCACAAAAATTCAAAGGGGCTCGTCCCTATTGAAGAATTTTCCCACTATCTATTTGATCTTGTTTCTCCTTCGAACCTTTTATTCCTTAGAGTGTTTCTTCGAAACTTAGTCAAATTTTGACTATGTGCATGCCTTGCGATAGGTCTTCCTCCATGACTTGGTTTTCTTTGTGAACAACTATGCACACCTTACACCTGTTCTTACCCTCTTCTGAAAGTGAACTTACATTACTCCTCCTGAGCTTCTGAGTCAAAATACTCTGTCAATGCACTCCTTGCAGAAAATGGTTCAATGTTATCTCTTATAAGCTTCTGAGTCAAAATAGACTCTGTTGACACACACCTTGTAGACACCATGCACTCCTTGCACAGGCTTGTAGGAGATAAACAATTGAAACTTATCTAAGTATCACATATTCATACATTCAACATTGAAATCCATGCATTCATGAAAACAAAAAATAACAAAGAACATAATGTAAATAAAATCCTACCATTCACTTCAATAGACAAGCAATAATGACACATGCATTTGGGTCAATATTTCTCTGTTATATTCATTTAAATATACATGAGCTATAACAACATTCAACAATTTCTAATTAAATTTCAACAAAAACAATACTCAACTAATTCGTAGCTACCATCATGTTCAACAACCTCATTTGGGCATATACCAAAGGGCTCCTAGGGTTCCCTCTGACTACCTCTCTTCTCGAAGAAAAAAATAACTCCCACTTAAGCATCATTACATTAAAGTCTAAGACTAAAACTCCCATATCTCACGTGATTGTTTCAACTTCTAAGAATTTTGATATTCTTTAATCATTCGTTCAAAAATATTTATAGGAAACACCAGTTTTTAGAATCTCAACAATAATTCAAAAGGCGTGCCAGAGCGYTGAGTTGTCTCTCCATGTGTGTTTTGCTAACACYGATCCTGCATCACTGGCTCCCTATCATCGGTTTCTTTACTATGCACACCATCTTCTTTAAGTAGGGTTTTTATTTGAGCTTTTATCCATAGTGTTAGCACTCCGTAATTTTTTTTTGGCTAATAAACAAATGACAGAGGTAACTATTTCAACCAGCTTTAGAGCTAAGGCACTAGCCTTCTCAACTCAGAAAGGGATCTCTCGTGTCACTTTATATATATATGGAAATCGGTGGCTAGATTTGGTTTGTTTTGGGGATTTTTAATAAAGTTGCTGGCAAAGAAGGGGGGAACATCATGGGCTATGGAGTCAATTTTTTGAAAGTGAAAGAAAAAAATGCATCAGTGAATAGAACTCTCCAGAGGATAAAGACTGAATGAGGCAATGAATCTGAGTTATAACTTGAATTTAATTAAAATGGTAAGAGGAAAGTGAAATAGATAGCCGCATCAAAGCATTATAGGAATGAATTATGAATTAGCTAAGAAGAAACATACACAGTTTAAATTGCTTAAGCCAAGAGCATCAAATGATGAATTTTGGGCCTTTAAATCTCCAATTTAAATAGAAGAAAAATATATATGGCATAAAAGATCATAGGAAACACACACAATGAGGGAAGACAAATCTCATATCACTTCCAATTAGAATCTTTTCATGAATAGTTCAAAATGCTTCTGCATATGTATTCAATTCAGTCCTAAAAAAATTACAATAGAGTCCGAAACCACCGAAATTGTGCCCTTGTACTTCTGCCCTTCCTTAATACACTTAGAACCTCTAATACTTATACGATTTGAGTTCCTTTAGTGTGTAACTGATTACAATAACTGAAATGAAATGGTTCAGTTTCTAAAATGATTACAAATGACGGTTTTCAGAAAAACATTTCATGATCCCTACAGATTCCTCTAACGCTCCAGCTCCTTCCTCTGCCACGTTCTCTTTGAAATTTAACTCATACTCTTTCAAATATAATTGCATTTATCAATATTCTCATTAAATATCTGGGAATAATATATTTGAAATAAAAATAATTCCCAAATAGTTTTCTATCCTGTATAATGAAATTTCCATAATTTAATTCATGCCCGTGGTTTTTAAAACCAAGTCTTATTTGCCCAATTCACCATTTCATTGTAAAAAACATTTACTGTTACCATTTCCCTATAAAAAACATTTACTGTGTAATGTTTTTCCAATTTACCGTTTCAGTGTGTAAAAACATTTACTGTGTGTTTTTTCCAGTTTACAATCTTTGGTAAAATACCTTCTATCTTCTTCTTTTACTCCTGTAAATATTTGGATAAAGAATTATCCAAGTCTCTGTTCACGTGCATCTTCCCATTTAAATCCTTTGCATGGAAATAAGCATTAATGTCTTTAATTTGTAAAACGTGAATTTTACCTCTGTAAAACAATTCACCTCTGTAAAACAATTTCACCATGAGGAAGAATTTCTTTGATTGGAAATCCCATAATCATTATTGAAATGTACTCCTGGAAAAGTGTCGCACATAAAACATATGATAAATGTTTGCATTTATTATATCGAGCTTTGGCTGGGGTGGTTTTAATCCAAACTTCTTTTCCTCTGATGTGCTTCACGTAAAAACACGTGTCCACGAAAGAGTCCACGGTAGTATTTCCCTGTCCACCTTCACAAAAATAACCTCCTCACTACTTAAATCCCCAATATGCATGTGTGCCCTCCATCCAACCTTTGAATTTTCCACATTATAAATTGAGATTCGTGCCCATGATTTGACATGATTCCATAAATTAAATATTGGATTAAATATTAATATAAAAATAAAAATATTTATATTAATAATAATAAAAAACCCCTTTTTCTATTTTCGAAGGAATTTGGGCATATGAGGCTTAACACATGACTTTGTGGATAGGATAAGGGTTCTTAATAAAAAGCATGTTTTTTTATTTTCAACTGGAATACAAAAATAAGGGTAAAAATGAATGAAGTGATGGAACTAAGGGATTTAGATAAGAATTAAGGCTATGTATAAGCTTAGGATATTTGCCAACTTTTGACTCGTGGAGTACATGAATACTTTGGATGATCGCATTGGGCGAAGTATTTAGGTGATGGGAGTTTGACGAAGCTGGTGAAAAAGTTATAAAATCTGAGTGGAAAAATAACACAAGGACAAGATGCTTTGGAAAAATCAAATGCAAATCAGCAGGTGATAACACCATCAACTTCAGATATCGGGGGTTTGGAAAAAACGGTTTTGAGTAGACCACTTTTTTCCCCTACGTACCTCTGGTGTTTCCATGCATCCACGAATGAAACCATAATGGTTTCCCTGGCCCACATTTGAATAATTATCTTTCGCGCTGCTTCATTCTCCGATATGTGCCTTAGTCGTTGATTTGAGCTTCTTCAAGATCGACGGTCCACCAAGTTATACCTTTTGCGCCTTCACTATATTTGTCTATATGCCACTGGATATAGCCCGACCCCCCAAACTATCATACTTCCATAGTGATATATCATTTCGCTAAATTTCTGAAATTTGGATCCTGATATGAAAATTGTTATGGTGATAACACATAGTGATCGCCTTCTACAAATTTCAGCCTTGGTTCTTACCAGCCTGACAAATGTTGATATGATACCCAATCCTACAAAAGTTTCCTATGTCTGGCCATTATGTCTCAAGGTATGTAAAACAATTAACTTGACCAAACCATGATGACAGATGTTGGTCATAGGATGAAGACTCTTTATAACTTTGACAACCATTAACAATAAATATTGTTGTATAAAATAGGCTTGGTTGATATACCTTATGTGTCTCAGATGAATCAACAGTTTGAAGTGATAACCAAATAACATGATGAACCTTCCTTCACAAGTTAAATACCTCTACAACGAATGAACAAATTCAAACCATAGTACTGAAAGAAAAGTTCTCTTCACTCCCTTAGTTTTCCACTGCACATCTTCCCCTTCTTCGAAAAATTCATGTTTCCATTTAAAAGGTTGTGAACGCATAACAAACCATCGCTCAGTTGTGGTTGGAAACCCTGTCACCTATAATTGTCTCTATGAATACAATTTTCAAACTGTTTACCACAGTCACTTCACCTCTTAAGTTTCACTCAAGTTCATATGTAATATCCTTATCAAATCCTTGAAGGCAGACAAAGTATTCCATCTAGCCAAATTCAATGAAAATAATTGCTATGGCTGGATTTCTGTAAATTTCGACTGAGTTTGTTGCCTCACTACGTACTAAAGAACCCCCCATATTGTTTATATGAATCATAACAAAGGTTTGGAAAATTGGGAGAGTGACAAAAAAAGAACAACGAAAGCTTTGATAGATGCAAATGTCAAAGATTTGTGTATTGCAAAAATAACAAGGAATGAGAAACAAGCATAGCTTGGAAGGATAAAATCATAATGACGAAGTATGACGATGTGCTCCCATGTTCCACAACAAACAAAATTTAATTATTTTCATTATTGGTACAAATGACATGTATTATACCTAGGGAGGTAATATGGGGTACCTAGGGAGGTACCGAATGAGAATGTGGTTATGTATATTCAATGTAAGGTTGACTAGGTCCACTATATTATCAAATAAGACCCATTATGGTAGTTAGATATAATAAATGTTAGAAGGCTCTCTAGAAGGTACTTAGGAGATAGAGATAGATATATAAAGAAGTGTAAGCAATTTATTGAGGCATAATGAAGAATATTTTGAATGTATCAAGCATTGTTTGAGGAGTGCATTCCTTCCTTAAGGAATAATATATGGTGTTACCCTACCTCAAGGTTTTTCTCTATTTCTTGTGTTCATTATTTGGTGAATGTTTTGTATTATTCTTGTTGATATTGTGGTTTTATTTTGAGATTTATGTTTGAATCTATTCATGTAATTAACAAGTGGTATCATAGCACTTTCCTTGGCCAAATAAGGGGAGAAATTTTGGCTCTTTTTGCATATTTTTTCTAGGAAAAAAAGAGGGCGGCACACTTCAAGTTCAGATATGAAACTTTATGAGTTGAATTTTACAAAACAAATTGTATATTTGAATTCCTCTTGGAAAATACTCAATTTCAGAAAAAAAATCGACTGAAAC
>JASDQU010011267.1:46888-60209 GCA_032191745.1 Picea mariana
AACTGTTGTAAATGTTGGAGCAAAGAATATCAGGAAGGTGTCATTATTGCAAGATCAGGAAAATGGAACTGCTAATGTTGTTGCTGCTGTAACTGGATCATGGTAAAGGAAGGAATTTGAACTGTTACTATTGAATCATGAGAAATGTGGAAGGCAGAGAATATGGAACTATGGTACTCTCATAGATCGGAAATCAAATTGTTGCAACTACTGAGGGGATCATGAAAAAGTGTATAGTCTTCACCCAATGCAAAACCGATGGTACAATTCTCATCATACAAATGAATGTGTCGATGTCGAGCAAGAAGAAAAATCATTGGATTATTGTCCATTGATGAATGTCATTAACCAATGCGAGACAAACTCACCAGTGATGTCAATGAGTGTCAAGGTACCCGAGTACATCTTGCGAAGTGAGAATAGATGGGCTGATGTCGAGCCACTTGCAAGATCTGATGATCAAGGGACATTGATGTATTCCCATGATCATCAGCAAGAGAACTTGCCATTAAGGCATGCAAGCCTCTAGGTACTATAAATGAACTCTAGTCTATATCCCAGATAATGTGTCAAGGTCGAAAGGGCAAGACTGTTGAAAGGTGGGCCTTAAGGAATCCCACATTAGTCAACGCGAGTTTATAAAAAGATTGGTAGGACTATAGATGTAAAGATCTCAATAGCAACACGGTTTATGGCAAGGAAATGTAATCATGGAAAGAGGTTTGTTTTATTCAGAAGGAAAAATGGAAAGGAAAAAGAAGGCAAAAAGATAAAGGAATGTATGCAACTCAGAAAAATAGGCGTGTGTGAAGTCATGAAAGTTAAGGCAATGGAAGATGGCTTCAACATCAAGATGACTAATCAACTTTGAAGGAGAAATGGGATAGTGTCACAGCATGAAATTTGGAAAAATGCAGAAATAATAGTGTATCAGAAAAATGTTGTTGTGTATCAGCAACCGTCATGATGTTTCTGATGAGTAACAACTCCTTCAAGTTGTCTAGCAAAGCATGTGTTCTTTGAAGAATTTTGTGATTCTTGAAAATCACTTCGGCATGAATTACGAGCATCTTGTTCTTGCAATCAATATGAATACTAATCTTGCAATCAAACTTGTGAGAGCAACGTAAGATGTGAAATGCAAGATTAAGTACAAATGCAAACAAATTCAAAGTAGAAAATAAATGTAGTTATACCTGTTGTCCGCACTTGTTAGTTCCGTCATTGCTTCCGCCAAAGTGATTTAAGAAAAACAAAGAAACGTTAAACGTAAAAACATGTATTTATTATTGTTTTCAAGAATGTTTTAAAGTGCCCATTTGCAATTTTTGTTTTGTTTTGTTTTTCTATATATATATCAATTTTTAAATTTGTTTGTTTGTTTTTAGTGCTTTTGTTTTATAACTAAAATGAAACAAAAAAAGTTATTATTTTTCTTTGTTTGTTTTTATTGTTTTTGTTTTATAATAAAACAAAACAAAAACATATATATAAACAAATATAATTTGTGTTATTTAAAACAACGAGGTAATGACATTTGAAGCAACCACGATTTCGAGTTCAACTGAAGATCTAAAAGAGATTGAAATATTGAATGATGACTAGTGAATCAAATTGGACTCTTAGATCATGTGTCATGTGTAGTAGAGTTTGTTATTAACTTGAATTCTTCTTCTTGGAGGGTGTCGTAATTCAAAACAAATTGTTTTTTTTCCTCACGCAGTCTACAAAACAGAGCTCCGAAGAACCCTGAGTTTATCCCAAATGGTTGTGAAATCTAGAAAATCACTCGTGAGTTACCTAATTACATCCATTCCAGAGAAAACACATGTTTTATTTTTTTCTAATTCGCCTCGGTTTGCTCAGAAAATGTGCTTTAAAATCATGTGTTTTAACAGTTACGCATTTATGGCAATTATGTTTTCTAGAAATTACCTCTGAAGAAATTGAAAACTAGATGATGCCTGTTGTGGTAAAATTTCCAGATCTTGTCTCTCACAGAGAAGTTCAAATCGATGATCATCAAAATTCACAGTATTTCTATGATTCAAGCCAAGGACTGAGATAGAAGATTATTTTCGTCGTAATTGGATTGTGAAAAAAAACAAAGGGTTTGTTATTCAATTAATCACAGTTTCAGTTTCGTTTTGTTTTTTTATTATTTCCTAATGCCATTATTGTTTTGTTGTTTTATTGTTTGCAGATCTGCAAATTTATTCAATCACTGTTACAAAAAAAAAAAAAAGTCATTGTTTCAGCATATAAAATTTCGCTGTAACAGCGACTGTCTCAGCATGTAAAAATTTCACTGTTTCAGCATGCTGTAACAACATGTAAAATTTTCGCTGTAACAGTGACTGTCTCAGCATGTAAAGACTCGGCTTTGTTTTATTCATCTAATTTTTTTATTTTTTTATTTTTACTGTGTTTACTATTTAAGCGTGTTTGCAAAAACATTCATTCCTGAAATAAAAATCATCCCTATTTTCTGATCCTCATGATCGTACGAAGCGCAGAGGAGAGCATACTTATTTAAAAAAAAAAAAAACGTTGTTTTATTCGTTAGCCTACCTACTTTATGCTAATTGAAACTTAAAGATTAGTTACGTGTAGTCAAACTTCCAATGGAGCCAAGCACGCAACAGTAACAAAAATATGTTCAATGGTAATTTTTCAAATGAATAATGGAAATATTCAAGAGTGAATGAATCTAGTTGCTGTGACTGCAAAATTTCTAAATAAAAATAAAAAAATGGATCTAATCGAGTACTTACCTAGAACCATTGCTCGATAATTCTTTCATAGGCATGTTTTTCCTCGCTCATATCTTGTTGCAACTCCTCATTGTCCTCCTCAAGTTCCTCAAATGTTGATTTCTCATTTGTTTCTGGAGGAGTATTTAAGCTCTGGGCTATTGTCAAGATCTCCTCTTCCTGAGAAGAAAAAATCTCAGTTTTTGCCAGGATCTGAGTGAGCTGTTCCAAGATGACACTCATGGTTAAATCATATTGCAAAAGGGGTTCTCACAGCACCCAAATCAAAAAAACAAAAAACAAAAAACAAAAAAAAATGAATATCATACTTGTTGAAACACATGAAAACCTCTTCACAGTTGCAAAAATCAAGCACACTTGCTGAAATTGAAATTCACACTCTAGTTACGCTTGCAATAAAATCAAACTAAACTCCAATCCATCGTGCTTCCCCGGCAACAGCGCCAAAATGTTAGGCGAAAATATTGTCGTTTAATTTCGTTGTAGTACTTGCCCAACTATTTAATTTGTCAATCTGAGGTTCGTAGGCTTACGAAGCACACGCACTATATATGCAGGACTGAAGTAGAAGTAATCTAATCTAAATTGCTGAAATGAAATTAATCTTAAAAAGCATTGAAAGACTAACTAGGAAAGAAGGAAATTAATTTAGGAAATCAATACAACATGTGAAGAGTTGAATGACAAAAGACATATGTGAGCTCACACAATACATCAATCTCAAATTATATTACAAGAGTCAAATGACAAACCATGAAAGAATAACAAAGCTAAGAATCCCCTTCTCCTCTTTACAAGACTAAATTATGAATTACATGATCTCTAACTCTCCAAGCTAATCTCCTATGAATAACATGCCCCTCCTCATGAAGAGAGAACACTCTCTTATATACATGAGAGTCTTGAAGAGTGTCATAATTATAGATCCACTATTCTCTCAACCATTATCAACTACTTTCCTATTATTAGAAGATATGATCCCTTCAAATCCTCCACACATCTCTCACATATCTTAGATAAGATATCCCATCCAAATCTTCCATGATCTTCTCCTTTGAATATGCTTGAATGATTGTCCCAAATATTCTTCAAATCTTCAAAGCTTGAAGATGAAATTCGAATTTGAGGCTAGGTGGTAATATTTGACTTTGTTAAAATCTTCGCATATGCCTGCACACATCATCAAACTCATCCAACCTTGATATATAATGAAAATATGTTATTTTTGTAATATTTAATCACAAATTCACTTGTAATACTAAAATGAATACAATGGAAAATAATAAGGAGAAACCCAAGTATCATTATGGAAATGGTATGATGGAAGGTTAATGGGACGATGAAATGTAAGGAATAGTGAAGGAAAAAGAGGATATAAATGTGACATTTCTGAGGCCCAACAGAAATGTCATCACATCAGGAGAACGATGGAGTTGTTTCTCTGAACTTTTCAGTATTTTGAAAAAACTGTTGTTTCCATCTTTCCTTTCCTAGACTATTGGGATCCTATCTTGATCCTCTGGCGATTTTGCATGCATATATTATTAAATAGGTCTTGAATCAAATGGATCTCCCCAAGTAGGATTCGAACCTACGACCAATCAGTTAACAGTCGGTCGCTCTACCACTGAGCTACTGAGGAACAACGGAGGGTTAGATCCCATATACATTCAAGATTCTTGTTCTTTGGACTGACCCATGACTAGTGCATTAACTATTGAGAAACTCAATAAGGTTTCTTCGTAACTCTTGGAACTTTGTGTACACCCCACCCTAGAGTTATTGAACTCTAAATACAATAGGATCTATTATTATTATTACTACCATTCAATTCTTTTATTACTTTAAAAAGTAATAATTCAATTATATAGAACCTTTTAATAAAAAGAAAGAAAACTTTTAGATTTAGATAAAGGAGGATTGGCAGGTGAAAATAGCAATTTACAAGAAAGGCGGAATCTATAAATCAACAACTAGTTGTAATATCTCAATCGATGCATTTATGATTTTTTAAAAGATATAAAAATTATTTTGATTTTTTAAAAGATAAAAAAATATATATATATATATATATATATATATATATATATATATATATATATATAATATATATTAAACATTAAAAAAATATTCGTTATATATTTTGATTGATGCATTTTTTATTTTTTAAATATATATATTTTCATAATTAACCATCAATGTAATCTTAAAAAAACTTTAAATTTAATATTTTATTTTTATTTTTATTTAACTTGTTCTTGAACTAAATCATAATATACTTACTCTCTTTTCTTTAAAGTTATTTTTAAATATATTTTTTTCCTTTTTACCTTTCTTTTTTAAATTCTATAAATAACATTTATTCTTTATTTATTACATTGTTCTTCAATAAACTAAACTAAATTCTTAAAAGTCATGGGGCATTCTATAAATAAATTTTATTCTTTATTTATTACATAAATAAATTTTAATATTTACATTTTTCAATTTTATGATAAAACTTAAATTCTATAAATAACTTTTATTCTTTATTTATTACCTTGATCTTAAATAAACTAAAAAAAATCTTAAAAGTCATGGGGCATTCTATAAATAAATTTTATTCTTTATTTATTACATAAAAAATTTTAATATTTGTATGTAAAAAAATTTGACTAATAGTTTATTGTTGAATTGTTCATCTTTTTACATATTGATTATTTTGAATTGTTCATGTTTTAAAAGGTTGAGGTAATTTGATGAGATTATTGAGAGATATGCATTGCATTCTCTTTATTTAAATTTAAATTTTTAATGATATTCTAGTTTGTTGTAATAATAAAATTTAAAAAGTAAATAACACTACATAAAGATTCACTTGATTGTGCCTGGAAAATTCTTATTAAATTACAAATTATTGATATGTTTGATTTACACACTATTATTGAATATATTCTTAATGATAACCAATTAATTTAATACCAAACCTAACTTACCAATTCCCATATTTCAAATAAAACGTATATTTTAGTAATAATAATGATGTATCCTCCTTTCTTTCAATCTAAACTTCCTTTCTTTCAATCTAAACTTCATAATATATATGCACAATTATAATTTAATTATTTTATTAAAATGACCACCTTTCCAAAGTGTTGTACCTTTCTTTCAATCTAAACTTCTTAATATATATGCATAGTTATAATTTAATTATTTTATTAAAATGACCACTTTTCCATTACTCGAGGATGGTTGTACTTAGGTAGATGATAATTATTAGTATAATAATTCATTGAGATTTTTAAATGATTTATTATAATAAAAATTGGGCAATGAGGATAGATAGATAGATGCATAGGGATATGATAAGATGCATAGGGAGATGATAATTATTAATATAATAACTCATTGCGAATTTTAAATGAATTATTATAATAAAAAAGTGGGCAATGAGGATACATAGATGCACACGATATCTATCATAAAAGTAATATAGAAAATCAAGTGTTGCCCCACTCCACCAAGAATGGAGGAAGAGGGAAGGGACTCATAAATACATAATAATATTAAGGTTACTACTTAAAATACATGCAGATTATTTATGATATCTTCATAATGAGGAAAATGTTCCTCACAATTATGTAAAAGCAAAAATATAACTATATAATAATTGTCAACCCAAAAATGTATATATAAAGTGATTACAACAATTCAATAAGTAATAGTAAGTACAATTAAGTATTTTAGTTATAATGAGATAGTGAGGATTATGAGGCATAAAATATTTATTATTATATAGGAAATATGGCATTTTTTTTAATTTATAGTTGAAGTGGATATTTTTAATTATATGAGATATATGTTAAATTTAAAATAGAATTTTTACTTTGTTTATAAAAAATCAGAATTTATAATTGGTTGATAAAAAATGCTTGTATATTAAAAAAATTAAGAAATTCAAAAAAAAAAATCTGATTTAATATTATGATGATTAATATTGTTAGTCATAAACAAATATATAATTATTAATTGTATTTAATAAATTGTTTTTATGATTAAATTAATTGAAAATAAGTTTTCCAAATTCACTTTGATTTTTATAGATTAAAAACTTTTACAATCCTTGTAGTGTAATAAATGTTTTGAAATGAGATTTAGTATGTTAAACATATTAAGAGAGTTTTTGTCATCTGCTATATTAATCTTACGAAGTTTATAGATAAAGGTATTTTACTTCAAGTTTATGAGAGTTTGTTTTTATTTTTGCAAGATTTATTTCCTCTCTATGAATTAATAGATAATTTTGCTCTTTTATTTTTCATTTTTTAATTTAGTAAGTAGACCACTTTTCTTATATTCTCAATCTCGCTATTACACAATAATTTTTCTTTGAACTTAATGTAGTACTTTTAGTATGAATACTTTTAAAGGTAACTTCTCTCAGTATCTCCCAATGATGAAGCCATGAAACTACATCTTTGACTCATCCTCACTCAAGTCTTAGTGACATTTAATTGTATTTGAAGCAATGGCAAGAAGCCTTTCTCACTTACTCCCAATAGGTGGAAGATCGACCTTTTAAAGAACAATTGGGTATAGAACATTTCCCTTAATTTTAAGAGTATTAATCATAAAGCTCTATTGATTTTGCTTTAATTTCATCCAAGGTTTTGTGGAAACATTCCCTCCCCAAACTTCACAACCATATAAAATTAGAAAAGTAACATGTATGTCAAAGATGGATGTTTTTCTCCCTCCAGGTTTCTTTGGAAACATTGTCTCCCCAAATTTCACAACTATATAAATCACTAAAGTAACAAGTGTATCAAAGAGGACTTTGTTCATCTCCCAAAACCAGAAGCCCGCTTCCTTATAATTATTCTCAAGATAAAAATAAGATTTCCTACCTTCGTTAATTATCCTTTCAACACTACAAAATTCCAATTTAGCTTGTGATGCAGATCAACTCCAATATATTTATACAAATGTGGTTCTTCCAAGTTGTTATTTCCATAAATAAAATTAGGGGAAGTGATTTCAAATTTGCCTAGATTCAATATCATTTTTTGTGTGGATTAACTACATGTTTTAAAGTTTTATTTCAATTTTTTTTCGTAGTTTCAATGCATGATTACTATGTTGCTTTTGTTTATTTTCTATTTTATAGATTGGGTATTGGGGAATTGAGAGTGATGTGAGTGGGGGGGGGCGGCATATGAGCTTCCACCTTCATGTGGTTGGCCTTGTTTAGTAGAGAATAAATTATTCTTGAAACCAAGAAAAGTTCATTCATTCATCTTTATACTCAAAGATCACTCACAGACCCACTCTATATATCGACCCATCTCGTCCTCGTTTCATTTTAATTTTCTTGGTCAAATTTTAAAGAAAAAATATATTAAAAGACATTGTACTAGGGATAGAGTACATGATGGGCAATAGTGACCTATGAATGGGGCCAATGTTGAAATTTTTTCAAAATGTTTTTGTATGCACTGATATTTGACATGGATAGACAGTTCACATGCCTTGATGATATGGGAGGGTCTCCAGACTCAAATATCACTCACACACCCGCTCTTTATATTCATCGTCTGTGTCATTCAAAAACAACACCATGCCAATTAGGCCCATAATTTCGTACTAATATTCTTTATGGAGCAAAAGAGTACTTAGATGAGAGAAAAAAACAAATACATAAAATAAATTGAAGCTTGTGTGATTAATCAATTACTTCTTCATCAACTTTTTGCATGCCCTTGCAGTACTAGATACAGGGACATGCATCTCAGTCATATTTTAAAGGAAACGGCTAAAAGACATTGTACTAGGTATAGAGTACATGATGGGAAACAATAACCTATGAATGGGGCCAATGTTGAAATTCTTTCAAAATGTTTTAGTATGCACTGAAACTTGACATGGATAGACTGTTTGCATTCCTTGACTATATGAGAGGGTTTCCAGACTCAAAGATCACTCACACACCCACTCTACATATCAACCCATCTCGTCCTCATTTAGTTATAATTTTCTCGATCGAATTTTAAAGGAAACAACTATTAAAAGACATTGTGCTAGGGCTAGAGTACATGATGGGAAACAATGACCTATGAATGGGACCAACGTTGAAATTTTTTTGAAATGTTTTTGTATGCACCAAAATTTGACATGGATAGATTGCTTGTATGCCTTGACGATATGGGAAGGTTTCCAGACTCAAAGATCACTCACACACCCACTCTTTATATTCATCATCAGTGTCATTCAAAACCAACATCATGCTAATTAGGCCCATGATTTTGGTTGTGGCGAGAAGGAAATAGATGAGATTTTGTATTTAAATAATGATTTTGTACCAATATTCTTTATGAAGAAAAAGAGTACTTAGATGAGAGAAAAAAGAAGACAAGAAATAACTTATATTGAAGTTTTTGTGATTAATCAAGTACGTCTTTATCGATGTTATTGCATTCCCGTGCAATACTAGATGTGGGGACATGCCTGTCAATCATATTTTAAAGGAAATGGCTAAAAGACATTGTACTAGGTGTTATCACTGAAATTTCGTCCACAAATGGTTACAAGAATTCAGCATCGTCAAACAGTTATGAGGTCACCCATGGACCCGAATTAACACAAAAGCATTTCCAAAGGGTCAAAAACTGTACAACTAGTGCAGAAATTAAAGGGCGCTATGGAGACACAGGGCGTGTGTGCACATGTGAAAAATAGAAACGCAAGATTCACGCACATGTGCACGATGCGTGACTGTTGTCGCAAAAATCCACGCACCTGAGAAACATCGCATTTATGAGAGTGGGCGGCCTCCCACCCACTTCTAGTTCAGCTTCCAAGTTGATTTGACACTCAAATTTGGACTGGATTCGACTGGGTGGATGGTCAAAGACCTAGAAATGCCCTAATTAGCCTCTTTACACACTACAAACTAATTGGACAATACCTCAAAGGAATTCTATAAAAAGGCCATGGATACACTTCATTTTTCAAGGAATTCAAAGCAAAGTTATGCTACCATTATTCTCTTGAGGAATATTCTATCCTTACCAAGAGTATACTTGCATCATTGCATTGGGCAATCCATCTCACCCCTTGAGTGGATTAGCAAAGAATTCTTTCACCATTTTCATTTTCATTTTCAAAGTTGTAAGAATAGCTTATTTGTGGGGGTCCAAGAGCCCTCCCTTGGAGGAAGAAGGGACTCATATTCCTCTTTCTTCTCGGTGTTTTCTTTCACTAATATCAGCCTTATCATTGGTGACATGGGTCCAATTGTTTCTTTTGTCCTTATGTCTCTATGCTCATTAATTTAGTTGTTGTTTTATTTTTTAGTTGTTCTTTTGTATTTTTTCTCTAACCCTTTTCCTTACAGTTGTCCTGCTTAGCAAACCCAACTAAGCTTGTAAGCACCTCTATTTTTCTCACTAAGGTGACGAAAGAGGCACAACAGATTGGCGACTCCACTGGGGAAAGGTATCAATTTCCTACCCCATTTGGGTTTTTCTAGCTCTTCTTTTGGTTTATTTAACTTGCAGGTGCATTAACCGGCCTAAGCCGACCTGTCAATCATCCAATTCCAAGGTGAATTGAGAGAATTCCATCTGGAATTTTCATTCACAGCCGTGTGTCATCTGTGCACGGGTTTTTTGGCCCACAGACGTGCATTGTGCGCACATGTGCCCGAGTTACAGTTATGTTCTGTGCACGTGCGCCCATTAGTTCATTTCAATCTGCGCACATGCGCTCTATGCGCCTCTATCTCCACAGAGACCCGCGCACCTGTGCAAAAAAATTCACATTGTAAGGTTCTTGAGATTTGGGGAAGGCCATTATCCTTCTTAAAAGTGATTTCATGCATGTTTTAAGCTGCACCACACTTAATCCCCTCTTCATATAAAGGGATTAGTAAAAACACATAGGCACTTAGGGGGTTAAAATCATTATTTCCTCTTTTGCTTTCATTTTTGCCACATGGATGGCTTGTTTTGGCTAAAAATATAAGTTGGAAATCATTTGTAATCACATTTAACTTGCATTGGGACTAGAAGTTGGATAACAATTGCTTAGTATGCTCTTCTCTCGCGCCTCCAAGCGACCTTGAGAATCAGAAAAAGATTGTGAAACAATTTCATCTCCCTTAAGAAGATTAAAACCTTTAGGAGAGGACAACAGCCCTTCTTGGGACTCCTCTTAGTTTATTTTTTCAAACACGTCTTAATATTTTAATGGGCCCATACATGCCCACATGTCACAAAGATAGGATAGTGTTGAAATTTATTTTCTTAGATCAAATCACTCAGGAAGTTTAAAGGTTTTGTAACGGGCCCATACATGCCCACATGATCACAATCTAGGATAGTTTCAAAGCTTTTCTTAGATTAAATCACAATAGGGACTTAAAGGAATAGTAACGGACCCACATGTCCACATGCTAGCTTCCTAGGGACTTTTGAATTATGCAAGGTTGTACCAAAGGCACTTAGTTAATTAGGTAATCAACACTTGTAAGGACCAAGTGAAGTCCACATGAAACAAGGTGACACCTAATTCATTAAAAATTGGCACACTTTCACTCATTCACACACAAAATTCACTTATCACTCACATAGCTTCTTCTTGAAACGTGGAGGTCAAAGTAAGTTTCCTCCAAAGGGATTCTGAAACACCCCACCCTTTTCTTGAAGAAACTATCCACTCCCATTTAATTTCAACAAGGTTGGTTCACACTCCCAACCTCTCAAAAAAACTACATCTAAAAAAAATTCTAAAAACTCACTAAGTTTTCCTCCACAGGAGGTTCCAAAAGAAATTTTTTAGTCTAGGTAGGATTTTGGGGATAAGCATCCAAATAACTCCCCGTCATCTGGTTCTCACATTGTCAAAACCATAGAAGTTGTCAAATAGGGAACTAAAAATCCTCCAAATCAAGTGTTCCTAACACCATAAGCCAGGGAGATACCCGTGAAGGGTTGAAGGTCGAGGTCCAGTTGTTCTGTGCATCCCCCCTTGAGGCACCCACCTCTTGGACGGGATCCATCCCATGACCCATTTCTTAGGCCGAAAATCTAAATGTCGCACTTTGACCAAGGTACCTAGTGACCAAATTTTAGGACATCTACCCAGGTGGAAATTATGGGCTGCAATTGCACCTTGATCGAATTTTGTGTGGCTATTGGGAAATATTGCCAGCTCTTTAGGGATATGCCCCCTTTACCCCTCATTATAACCGATTATTTCATCATTCACTAGTCTCTCTTCCAGTGACTTCAGACCCCACTGTTGAGTACTATTGGAAGGTCTAGTGCTATTTGAGAGGAAGGACGTTACGTCTTTTAGGACATGAGCATTTGTTTTCTTTGATTCCCCATGCGGACAAAACCCACTTATCCACATGTATGCTTCTTTTTCAAACCACTTTATGTATGATGCACTTCTGATTACATTTTGATTTGGATATATATATTGTGTAAAGTTCAAAATTTGCAACAAAGGTTCTTGTTTACTTTCTCTCATCACATTTCGCACACATCCACTCAGCTAGTCGGACATCATAGGGGACCCACAGAACCCCCGTCGTTCCAGACGCTTACTAAACCTCCCTCATATTTTAGGGGGAGTTCCTAGTCTTGCCAACTCATCGACACCACCTTCACACACTCATGTGAGTGTTACTGTCTTAGGATCAGCTTTGCTTGGTTCCACATTACTTGGGTCCACTTCCCAAGTCCCTCCGTCCACTCTCTCTCCTTTACACGAAAGTGGAGGACCAAATTCCTCTCAAGGGGGAAGTACCAACCCACCTAGCCCCCCTCCAGGGCCAGGTTCATAGAACACTCCTACCATGGCAGGAGCTAATCCTCAACCAACACTACAGATGTCATATTTGGCCTCTCTTAACATACCAGATCTAAGAAAACTCACCAATGATCCTATATTGCATGACCCCACATGGCCTGCAATGCCCACCAAAATACCTTCAGACATCCCCAAGTTTGAAGGAAAGGCAGGAGATGACCCTGCCAACCATGTCATGACTTTCCACCTATGGTGATCTTCCAACAGCATTATGGATGATTCCATCAGACTACAATTATTTCAACGCACACTCACTGGCCCATCAGCCAAATGGTATGTAGATGAAAAATAAGGGTCCCATGCGACTTTCGAGTCCTTGGCCAAAGAATTTTTGACCTTCTTCCAACTACCAATCTGCCATGACAATGGTCTGGAACTACTCTCTAATTTCAAACAAACCTCAGCCACACATACCGTTGATCACATTCATGAGTGGTGTAGGATACGTAGTTTGTGCAAAGCAGAAACCACCAAACAACATTGTCTTGACTAGTTTCTTAGATCACTTATCTCTCTCCTCGGTAAGGATGTAGCTTCCACCTTCCCTCAATCAGAAGAAGAAGCCATCAATGAGGCTCAACAATACGACCTCATCTATTCACAGTCAGGGTACTTATACACAGTACTTCCTAACCTCCCCAAACCCATGCCATTTGGTCAAGACCAACCCAAGATGTCTCACTCAGTAGATG
>JASDQU010011267.1:60253-89531 GCA_032191745.1 Picea mariana
AGCTTATAGTACTAGAAAAATCACCACGCCTTCCTATGCACCTTACGGATCATTACCCCCACAAAATCCATACTTTCCATTTCCTGGTCCCCCACAACCCATCGCTCCCCCACATCCTCATGCTGGGGTGAATTTTGTTCAACCCTCTCCCGTTCAACAATATCAAAATTTTGAACAACTGAATACGGCAAATCTGACCCACCCATCGAATAATGCCAAAAAGAAAGGAAGAAACAGGAACAACAACAACCTGGGACAAGGCGAGAATCAACCCCAACAGAACCAACCTACTGGGGGAAACTAGAACCAAGGGAATCAGAACCCCCAGGGGGGAAATAACAATAGGCGTCAAGGGAGAAATAACAATACTGTTAAAACCAACTTCTCTTGTGCCCTTTGCGGTGAGTTCGGTCATTATACTCATCAGTGCCCCCAAATCACTGATTTCAAACAGCTGAAAGACTCAGGCAGTCTACCCCATCCTCCAGCACCACCTGCCCCTCAGTAGGCCCCACAACAATATGTGCAACAACCCCCCCTGCAGTGATGCAGAATCCTATTCCACACCAAGGTGTGATAAACACCCAACAGGACATGCAGCCTCCCCCACCTCAGGTGAGACAGTACCTCAATCCACACAATCTAGCAGATCGCACAATCCTCCTCACTAGCGAGGAAGAAATCCTTCTATAAACACGTAATCGTCAGTACCATGCACCCGCTGAGTCCCCTCCCATTCCTCCAGAAACAATCACCACACCAATGGGTCCCCCATTGGTGATCCCTCGCCCTAACACAGAACCACCTCTTCGCATCCCTCGCATCCCATTGTGCAAGAATGTCCACAACCCACATGCTAGGGCAGCTCATAATTACAATTTGGTTGATGACTTAGCACAATCCCCGGCTTCCATGTCAGTCTTAGAAGTCCTTCAGACTTGTCCCACTCAGCAAAAATTGTTACTTTCTGCCTTGGGGGCAGTTGACCCTGCAGATACTTGACTCATTACATTTGATCTTGATAGTGAAGAACCTCACCTTCCCGCTTTGATCGCTTTTCAAATCCCAGTGAAAATATGGAACATTACAGTTCATCGATGTATCATCGATGAAGGTGCATCTACATGCATTATGTCCAAATCTGTATGGTAGAAACTTGTTTCCCCCAAACTCATACCCTCTTCCATTACCTTACGATCTTATGACGGACGACCATCATCTCCTGAAGGGCTCTTCCAAAATGTCCCCGTAGAACTTGGGGGCAAGACTATTCTCATCGACATTGAAGTTATCGACACCCCACTCGATTATAATATCATGTTCGGTCGTAGCTACATGTACGCTATGAAGGCAGTTTCCTCTTCCGTCTTTTGAACAATGATGTTCCCCCACAACAGGAAGATCATTGCCATTGACCAAGTCTCACATTACGAGCCTAACTCATCTACCAACATTGATAACATTCTCCCTCTCATCCACACGAGTCATGACACATACCCACTCATCGAAATGGGTCCCAAAATTTTCAAAGATCCATCATTGTTAGGAACTTACCATGGAGCACCACAACTCCTTCGTCCTTCTAATCAAGTATGTGTCGTATCATCTAACGGAACTAACATAGAGGATACCCTTCCTCTTAGGGAGGCTTCTATCATATCTGATGTCCCACTAGTCGTAGATCTTTCCCCTCACAAGCCTCCTGCAAACTCGTCGACCCCACCAGTCCACGATTTCACCTCTCCCCAAGGCCACATCCCAGTTTGGGAGACAGTTCCCCAAGACATTACTCAAATCCCCTTCTTTTACCCTCCACCTAGTGTCGAATATTTCCAAGTAGCCGCAATGTTTACCCTCCCTAATATGGTGTTAGCAATTCTAGTTTGGTATTTACATCCACCCGAGATGGTCCCTCGACCATCCCTTCCCCCCCACACGGAAGGAATCCCAATGACTATTCCCATACTCACTCCCACCATACCCTCTACACCCACACTCACTATTCTCCCTGCCACCATTGGGGACAGAAGAAAGAAGAAAGATCCCACAGCTCCACTTCCCCAGTGCGTCCAACCCCCTTGCACCCTATGTGAGAAAGATGGACACCAAACCAACAATTGCCCATCTCTACCGGAGTTACGGAACTTGATTCCACTGAATCAAACTCCATCAACACTCACCACCGTAGCAAGTACTACCATTATCACCCCTCAATCAAGTAGTAAAGGGCTACGAACCAAATTTTCTTGCGCTATATGTTCAGAATATGGTCATTATACACACCATTGCCTAGCACTGCCACGCTTTCGGCAGACATTAGCCGCAGTACACCAAAGATTCCAGAGAGAACCCAGTCCAGCTACGTCATCCCTACCAAAAATCATTGACATCCATTATGTCACAACTTCATTCAATGAACGCATGAGATGCCCTTTCTCTCTATGTGAATCCTTCGATCATTTTACATACCAATGTCCTATGATCATTGAATACAGACAACGCCAATTGACCCTGCTTCAATGACCCACTAAATCGATGGTTAACCTTACCTCATCACTAGAGATTCTTCATCTCATTTCTCCTAAACTCGAGGCCCTCCCAACGCCTCTGTGGTTCTTGGATGACTTATCCAAGGATTCACCCCCAAATCCCCCCAATTCCCCCGCTCATTTCCCTATGAAAATTTTACATCCAACTACCACGGGTACTCCTCAGTATTTCGATATTTGGTTTATGTCGAGCAAACCATCGCAATTCCATTGCGACGTTCCCACTGGTTCTTCATCACCAGGGGGCAACCACATGACAACAGTCATCGATATCACTCTTCACAACCAGTATTCTTGCCACTTCCACTGTGATGAGGAAATACTCAAAGAGTTAAACACTTCTGACTACCCATGGGATGCACTACACCACCGAGCACTATTCTTTCCACAGGAAGCCTCCACGCCTCCTAACCAACACCCCATATACACGGTCAAAACCAAGGATTCTATCCCATTAGGGCATATCGACTGGTTCAACAACCCCATTCCTGCCCCTGATGCTTTTGAAAAAGGCAACATGGCCAACATTTCCCCGACCATCAAAATCAACATTTCCATCAAAAATGGCATCGTCAAGGAAATCACTATTGGAGTCGCTTGTACTCCTCAAGAAATCACCGCCTATAAAGCCCTCTTCCAGGAATATCGATATATTTTTGCCTGGTCATACACAGAAATGCCTGGCCATGATCCCTCTATCATCTAACATCGCATCGACACCTAGCCTGACATTACACCAGTTCGTCAAAAACAACAAACACTACACCCATCCAAAGCAGTATCCATCAAAGCTGAGATTGACAAATTACGCACGATTGGGTTCATCTACCCCATCGCTTATACCTCATGGGTTTCCAACCCTGTACCCGTTAATAAAAAACAGGGCACTATCCACGTTTGCACGGACTTTCGCGATCTCAATCATGCATGTCCCAAAGACAACTTTCCAACACCTTTCATCGATCAAATTATCGACGACTGCGTAGGCCATGAGGCTCTATCCTTCATGGACGGTTTCTCTGGTTATAATCAAATCCAAATTCACCCAGCCGATCAATACAAAACCGCATTCACTACCCCTTGGGGTACTTTTGCATATTGTGTCATGCTGTTTGGACTAAAGAATGCTGGCACAACTTTCCAATGGGCTATGACATACATTTTTCACGATCAGGCTCATATCATCCTCGCATACTTGGATGACCTCATAGCTCGATCCAAGAAACGCACCCAACATCTTGATGATTTACAGATCATCTTCCAATGGTGTCGTCAGTACAACATCCGCTTGAATCCCCTCAAGTGTGTACTCTGTGTCACTGCAGGGCGCCTCCTCAAATTCATCATTTCCCAAAGAGGTATTACTGTGGACCCCCTCAAAGTCCAAGCTATCACCGAAATTTCACCTCCCTGGAATCTATGTCAACTCCAAAGCCTCCAAGGAAAGGCTAACTTTCTACGGCGATTTGTCCCAGACTATGCCACTCGCGCACACAGTTTACTTCGCTTACTACACCACGACATCCCATTTTACTAGGATGACCATGCCCAAAAGTCATTTGATGATCTTAAAATGGTGCTCTCCACCACCCCTTTAATTAGTGCACCCGACTACAATCGTGACTATATCCTCTACATATCAGCCTCAGTCGTCTCAGTAGCAGGAGTTCTCATTCAAATTGGTGATGACGATCATGAGCATGTCATTTATTACGTTAGTAAAAACCTCTTAGGGCCAGCCCTGAAGTATAAACACGAAGAGAAACTAGCCCTTGCAGTCTTTCTCACAGTCCAGAAACTGTGTCATTACATTCTACTTCTCACAACTAAAGTCGTAGCAGACTCCAACCCTATGCAATACTTGCTCATTCGTCGACAAATTAATGGCAAATTTTCCCAATGGATTGTTATCCTTGAGGAGTACGATCTTGAATTCTCAACACCCAAGAGAAAGAAATCCCTCATCCTTGCCAAACTTGTCACGGCCTTCCCCTCTGACACAACCAATGCCCCCGTCAATACCAACTTTCGTGACGAACACCTCTTTTACATCACTTCGGATGATCCTTGGTATGGCGACCTCCTCGTCTACCTCCGAACTCAAAATTTCGATAACCACTTTCCTGAGATGATCGTCATCATATTCGCCACCAGGCCCCCCACTACATCCTCATCAGAGACATCTTATACCGACGAGGGGTCGACACCATTCTTCGTCAATGCCTGACCATTGACGAGGCCGATAGAGTCTTGAACGAATGCCATAGCAGTGCATGTGGGGGCCTTCTTTCGAGAATATCCACTACTCAGAAGTTCATCCAAGCATGTTACTTTTGGCCTACCTTGTTTCACGATTGCATTCATGTCATGAGATAATGCGAGAAGTGTCATATTTATGCCAACAAAGCCCGAGCACCACCTGCTCTTCTTCATCCAGCCATCACTGCCGGCCCTTTTTGTAAATGGGGCATCAACTTCATGACTTGTAATCCCCCCTCCAGCAATGGACACAAATACATTGTTGTCGCAGTCGATTACTTCACAAAATGGGCGAAATCTATGCCCACCTTCAACAATACCACTGACACTGCAGCACGTTTTTTCTTTAACCACGTCATATCCCACTTTGGAGTACCACTCCAACTAGTTTCTGATCACGGGAAACACTTCGAGAATGAGATTTTCGACGAACTCTCATCTCGGTTAGGATTCTCCCACATGTTTTCCTTACCATATTACCCTCAGTCTAACGGATAGGTCGAAGCAGTTAACAAGGTCCTCAAGACCATGTTACAGCGCACGGTTAAAAAACATAAGACCAATTGGCATCATATGTTATTTTCTACGCTATGGGCTTACCGTACAGCTGTGAAAACAGCCACTAGTTTCACACCATTTCATCTAGTCCATGGGGTTGAGTCCACTCTACCCATCGAGTGTGAAATTCCCACCTTACGCACTGCAATTGAGCTATTACCCAACACTGCTCCAATGGAGCAGCGCTCGCTGAACTTAGAGTCCTTGGATGAAGATCATCGATCTTCATTACAGAACAATGAGGCAGCTAAAAAATGATCCAAGGCCACATTTGATCGACATGTCAACCTTCACTCATTTCACGAAGGTGACCTCGTCCTTGCTTATGATATCACTCACGATACCTTTGGTCATGGCAAATTCAAGTCACTATGGCATGGCCCATACATTATCCAACATTGCCTCACCAAAGGCACATACATCTTGGCCTCTCCCGACGGCCTCTCTCTCAAAGAACCCATCAACGGGTTATAGTTAAAGAAATTTTGTGCCTAAACGTAGCAGTTCTACTTTAGGTTATTTCTTTTATAGTGTTTTTAATCTTTTTTTTCCATCCCTCACGTCTAAACTATCATTTGTGCTATTGACAGATGCTTCCTCCATCGGCCTACCACATCGGTTACACCGACGGCGCCAGCCGTTGGACACAAAATCTCGCTTCGACAACTTGGACCCTCTATACCCCCTCACATGAAATGCTCCATTCGAGCGGCATATGTTTGGGTTCAGCCACAACAACCAAGCCGAATACACTGTCGTCATTGGCCTCCTCGACGATGCCCAACATCATCGTATTCGTCACCTTCGCATCTTGCTCGACTCTCAACTAGTCATTCTTCAGCTCAACAATGTCTACCACGTATGATCCTTGCCTCTTTCACAAATACCTACAGGTTAGACATTTATCTCGACATTTTGATTCCATTACATTTACACATATTCCGAGACAATTGAATCAAATTACAGATAACTTAGCTAACATTGTGTTAGACTGGCATATATCACATCAAGATACCTCTACACATACATAAACATATCAACAACCTGTCACAGCATATATGTAGATTAGACATCATCAAACATTAAACAACACATGTAAACATCACATAGATCTCAAAATGTATACTCATGTATATATAAGTCGGTCCACAGTGCCATCCAAATGTTTACATACACAAATACAAGTATCTGTCGGCCAGTGGAGCACCTCGGTACAAAATGGGCTCACCAGCCTATATACAAAAATACAAAAAATACATAGAGCACCACTCAAGGTGCCTCTAGAGCACCACCTCCTTCCCCTCCCTCAGGCGGTGGTCCCCCACCCACTACTGGCCCCTCCTGACCGGGAGGTAACCGTCCGGTCATAGCAGCACTTGCTACTGCTTCTCATCGTACCATGGTCCACCATGGTGATGGAACCCCCACACACTGCTCCAGAATACCCTCATCCTGGATACACGACCACGTGCCCTCAGGCATGCCCTGTAGCACCGCCTCCAAGTGGCGGCGAATGTCCTCAAAATCTGCTTCAACATCTGTCAGAGGAGCATGTGATGGCCCAGCACCTGGGTCATCAAACTGGCATCTCCTCACTGCTCTCTCAGGCTCATCTGGTCTCGCCTCGGCGTCCTCATGCCGACGTCTCTCTCCTACCCGTGGCCCTACCCATGGCCCTCCCCGCGGCTGTCTCCCCGGCTCCTGGCGAGCCGGAACCCTCAGCAACTCAACCTCGCACCCGTGAGGTGCCACATCTTCACATACAAACAAAACAACATATAGTATCAGCATCTATACCAAATACACATGTCATGCTATCTCAAAAAACATATATATATAATTCATCAACATACCTCGATGGTCAAAAACCTCCCCTAGAGGTAACACCATGTCCGGATCCTCCCGGAAGTCAACACCAACACATGGGAACTGCAATATCACCTGTGGCATCTATCGCCACACCTGTGCCTCCTCAGCTGTGAAGAAGTGGTTGCCCTTGCCACCACTGTGGTGAAGAAAAATAGTCGACCATCACCTCAGTCACGGCTCTCGCACCCTAGGAGAACCCAATAAAATCCTAGGGCGCACCAGAGGCACCCTCTCCAAACACCAGGCCACAAGGATGGACCCAAAGGAAAACTCTCCTATATCAGTGGACCGACAATGGTCCAGTTGCCCTACCATCCTGGCATGCAGTGTAAGCCCCCAGGTGAAGTGCTCACTGGCCAATACCCTCTCCATCACACACAGCTGACCACCATTGATCCGCTGAGTCGCAAGGGACCCATACACTCTCACAATCATCGCTGCTATACAGCGATGCGCTAGAGCATCCATCGCCCCAATGCTCACTACAGAGCCCAACATAAAGTTCTCCCCCGAACAGAACCTCTGACCCACTTTCACTAGTGCCACATTCCTAGGTAACACTTGCTCCGCCGGTAGGAGCGTTCCCCGAAACGGGAGCCCAGTCAAAAAATATATGTCCTCCACCGCAGTGAAGGCAATCTGCTCTCCCTGCACCATGAAACAATGCAGGTCTAGACTCCACATCTGGATAAGCAACTGCAGGAGATACTCATGCGCCCATATCAATGGGCACTCAAAGAACTTCAGCAACCCACAGGCTGCCAAAGTTGCACAAACCACCGGATCCTCAATTGCGACGGCATCTCTCAGCTAGGACCACTCCCGCTCTCACCACCCAACCGGCATCGTGCAAAAAGATCACCTATAGCCACATAAAATAGTCCTAGGTCAGCCACATGGACCATAAACAACATCAAAAAGATAAGTTTTACACTAGTCAACCTTGCCTCCAAGGCGCGGTTGTTTAACCCATAGGTGTGCACACATGTGCGCTTGTTCACTCCACAGGTGCGCACGTATGCATGCCTGTCCACTCCACAGGCGTGCATGTCCATCCTACATGCGTGCACACATGCGTTCCTGCTCAGCGTATAGGGGCGCCTTCATGCGCCCCTATCACGAACAAAGGCGCGCATCAAAGCGCACCTGTCCAATACACAGTCGTGCACACATGCACGACTGTGTAGCCAATAGGCACGCACATAATGCACGCCTTTTCCCTCCTTGCAAGTGCCCCCATGTGCACCTATCCATTGGGGAGGCACGCACTTGTGCGTGCATACTTCCGGATCGCCCGCGCACATGGGGGCCCACACCCATAAAACCTCCTGTACGGCCCTCCGTACAGGCCCTGCCCAAAAATGGAAACCCTACTTCTATGCAAGATGATTAGACTACTAACCTGAAGCTCGTTGGTCCTCGATCGGATGCTTCATCCTCGCAGAATCTCCAAATCTCCTCTGAATACTTCTCGTCCAGTCACTATAGTAGCAAGTACAAATGAGGTGGCAATGTGGGCCCTACAGCTATATATAGGCCTTTTTGCAAAACTTCCACTCACCATTCTAGAAGTTCTGAGTGTCCATTCCCCGATCCATCTTCAGCCATGGGATCAGCATCCCGGCATCTACATCACAACAGTCCCCGGGCCTCTTTTCATCATGAGCCCTTGGGACGCCATTTTTTCATACCCCGACCAGGTACGCATGTGCATATTCAAAATTATCAAATAAATGCTCGTATGTTCGATTCTCTTCAGATATTGTTCACGTTGGGTATTTGGTTTTCATGTGTGTAGGTACTTGGTCATCATACATCAATGCAACCCCTTCAGGTATATACTCAGCACTGGCATGTAGTAATTCCCTCTTAATCTCACTTGCATCTCCAGTCACATCCTCTGACATTTGCCTCTAGGATCCCCATCTCTGGCTCTGCAGTACCAACACCTCCATTTGCATCTTCGGTACTGTCACCCAGTAGCACTCTTACCCACATGAGTTGTCCCATTCATAGCACCCTTTTGCGCCTTTGAAACTCATGCTATTTTTCAAAACCCTTTAGAGATGGGAGTCCCGATAGTTTTCCATCATGTCACGAATCAGCCACATACTCATTTTCCTCATTTTGCTAGCTCTCCCACCAGACTCCTAGATTATCTCTTCAAAGTCCTATTTTTTACTGCACCTCCACAATATCATGAACCCTCCATTTCATCCATAATCAGTTTGCCCATCTGCAAATTTACCTTCATTTCACCTACCTCATACAGAAACCCACCCATGGGGGCCCCACCCTCCACCAGTGCTCCAAGAAAATTGTGCTCTACCCGGGCCAACCATATTCTATTGGGGCACCGTTTCTGTATTTGTACACTCATCCCATATTATTTATTTATTGTACAAACACCTTTTGTTTCCAACATTTACATTACCCTTTTTGTCGTCACCTTTGGGGACCTTCTTACCTTTTTTGGAAAACGCAACCCATGTCGCCCTTGGTTGGGGCACTCCTTATCATCTACCCTTATTGACATCATCCATATCCTCTGAGTATCCCACAGGCCACTTACCTCTGCCCTCTGAGTTTGTTCACTTTGTCCCGCCTCTGGCACAACTTATCCCACGTCTTGTTGTCCCCCTGACACTCAACTTAGTTGAACGGTTGCGGCCACTTATACTTCGCATATACCCCCAACCAAGCGCAGTCTTGAGTCTCCATACATCTTGACTTCGACCATGTACCTCCTCCAATTCCTAACCTCACCTCATAGATTTCACGAAGCCCTTTGCTTCTGGGAGTCGCGTCCCCCTTTTGTTGACATCAGCACAGTTTTCCAAAAGGGCGACAGTATCTTGATTCTCATTACCTATCCAATGAGAGATCTCAGACGGCACAGAGAGAACCAAAATTGCTCCCTACTGTCGTTGACCCCCGTAACATTCAACTTCAACACTTTCTCATGTTACGGTGGGTCTTACTTTGCGACTATTGTAGTTATTTCTTATATTTTTCGAAGACCTCTGAACTGGGTTGGGCTATCAATGCCTACAAGATCTGTGATATTTCTTACAGATATCATTGCCTACCATTCATAGTATGTTCCTCTGTAGAATTGTCTTCTGCCTTTCTCATGACCGCCCCCGAGGGAACTACAGTTGTCTACATCAACACATCATTCTTCTTTTGAGTTACATGACACGAGCATGGGGCATGCTCGCCTCGTTTGTACACAGTTTATTTTTACACACCGTATGGAAGGTTGGGTTCTATAGGTTCCCTTATCCCTCCAATGGGTAACTCTTGACAATCCCACTATCTCTCTCTCTTACAACAGCACTCTCAGTAGAAGAAACATTGATGGATTTCGGCTATACGTATGCTCTTAACCTCATCCATTAGGGGGCATCTGTTATCATTGAAATTTCGTCCGCAAATGGTTACAAGAATTCAGCATCGTCAAACAGTTATGAGGTCACCCATGGACCCGAATTAACACAAAATCATTTCCAAAGGGTCAAAAACTATACAACTAGTGCAAAAATTAAAGGGCGCTATGGAGACACAGGGCGCGCGTGCACGTGCGCAAAATAGAAACGCAAGATTCGTGCACATGCACACGATGCACGACTGTTGTCACAAAAATCCGTGCACCTGAGAAACGGTGCATTTATGAGAGTGGTCGGCCTCCCACCCACTTCTGGTTCAGCTTCTAAGTTGATTTGACACTCAAATCTAGACTGGATTCGACTAGGTGGTTGGTCAAAAACCTAGAAATTCCCTAATTAGCCTCTTTACACACTACAAACTAGTTGGACAATACCTCAAAGGAACGCTATAAAAAGGCCATGGACACACTTCATTTTTCAAGGAATTCATAGCAAAGTTATGCTGCCATTATTCTCTTGAGGAATCTTCTATCCTTACCAAGAGTATACTTCCATCATTACATTGGGCAATCCATCTCACCCCTTGAGTGGATTAGCAAAGAATTATTTCACCATTTTCATTTTCATTTTCAAAGTTGTAAGAAGAGCTTATTTGTGGGGGTCCAAGAGCCCTCCCTTGGAGGAAGAAGGGACTCATAGTCCTCTTTCTTCTTGGTGTTATCTTTCACTAATATCAGCCTTATCATTGGTGACATGGGTCTAATTGTTTCTTTTTTCCTTATGTTCCTATGCTCATTAATTTAGTTGTTGTTTTATTTCTTAGTTTAATTATTAGTTGTTCTTTTGTATTTCTTTCTCTAACCCTTTTCCTTATAGCTGTCCTGCTTAGCAAACCCAACTAAGCTTGCAAGCACCTCTATTTTTCTCACTAAGGTGACGAAAGAGGCGCAACATTAGGGATAGATTACATGATGGGAAACAGTAACCTATGAATGGGGCCAACATTGAAATTCTTTCAAAATGTTTCTGTATGCATTGAAATTTGACATCGATAGACTACTCGCATTCCTTGATGATATGGAAGGGTTTCCAAACTCAAATATTACTCACACACCGATTCTATATATCGACCCATCTCGTCCTTTTTGAATTTTAATTTTCTCGATCGAATTTTAAAGGAAAAAGATATTAAAATACATTGTACTAGGGCTAGAGTACATGATGAGCAATAGTGACCTGTGAATGGGGCCAATGTTGAAATTTTTTCAAAATGTTTATGTATGCACCGAAATTTAACATGGATATATTTTTCACATGCCTTAACGATATGGGAGGGTTTTCAGACTCAAATATCACTCACACACCCACTCTATATATCAACCCATCTCGTCCTCATTTCATTTTAATTTTCTCGGTCAAATTTTAAAGGAAAAAACTATTAAAAGACATTGTACTAGTGCTAGAGTACATGATGGGAAACAATGACCTGTGAAAGGGGCCAACATTGAAATTTTTTCAAAATTTTTCTATATGCACCAAAATTTGACATGGATAGACTATTCGTATGCCTTGATGATATGGGAGTGTTTCCATACTCAAAGATCACTCACGTTGTTATCGGACAAATCGGTAGGTGCGAACACTAACAGATCTCCCTAGATCCACCTGGATCTAGAACAAAACAAGACAGGACACGACTCTTTCCCTAAGTTGTAACCATTGAATTTGCTAATAAGAAGTAATAAGTGACATACCTTTATATCGCTTCCTTAGGTCTCTGTTGTTCCTGCTTCACTCTGGTACTCTCGTAAAGTCAAATCCAAGACAGCACAAACCAACCAAAGTGAAGATAGCAGAGTATATTCAATGTCAACCTATGCATATGATCAAGGAATTACACAATACAGTAAGAGTGACTTTATGGGAAAGGAGCATGTCATTGTATCATATTAATTGAAAGTAGAAGATACAACATGATCACCTTGATGTCGCAAGATTTCTTTCAGTGACCCTTGGTTCCAACACACACACTTTCTTAGTACTTGTATGAAGAAGATCCAATACCTCTTGATAGACTAAATAGAGCCTTCAAGATTCTATCCAAGCAAGGTTCTTCACACAATTCTTTCACCAATTCTTCATTCAATCTTGCTTAACCTTTTCCATGAGAAACCTTTCAATATATAGGAGAATAAGAGATGTTACATGGATGAGGATGATCCCATAAAATCTGATAAGTCAGTAAAATGACAACCATGCGAATGCCAACTCATTTTCTAGAAGATTCCCTTCTAGAACCCTCGAGACCTCTTCTCCTTTCCAATATTAAAACAGGTTCTCACCCTATATATGGAGCATACTACAAGAATTTCTCACCCTAAGTGTGGGTGGCCTGTGAGAATGAAGGATTCTCGTACCCTAGACCATAGGCAGCCTGCGAACTCATCTTAAAATATGTTTTTGGAAGAAGACAAGAGCCACTTTTCTCAGGCAAAAAGTCCTTGTTGGGAGCCTAAATACATCACTGTGGAGACATCACCCAAGTGACCAAAATCATGTGTAACAGAATGCCCCCCAAAGTATGAGGTCGAAATCTGTGACAGCCAAAATACTTTGTAAACTATGTGTGTGTGTGTTAGAAACCAGGAGTGCACCTAATCAGAAACCGGTAAACAACCAAGCATCTGCAAAATATAATACCAATTCTGAGGTAGTCATTCCCATACTCAGATCATAAATGAATAAAATCATAAATGTAAGTCATGGCCACCAATTATACACCCTGGATCCATGTCGTTGAAATGCTACATAGCCACCAGGAATACACTGTGGATCTATGTGAAAAGACTCGAATTCAGACGACATAGCCACATGACATACAAAGTAGATCTATGTGTCGTCAAAAATTATACATACTCCATCATAGCTTGGATCAACAAGATGATACCCAAGGTCTTCAATCCCGTCACCGAAAAGTATGAATCTAGCCATGCGATTACATGTGCTAAAGTCGAACATGGTAGAAACCACTTGATTACCGGTCATTGATGAAACTGTTAACAAGTGCAAGGGAAATCACCATTAATGTCAATGACTCCCAAGGTACACTAGTACAATACGATGAATGTGAATAAATGATCTAAGGTCGAACACTCGACGGAACCTCTTGATCAGGGGTCAATAATGAAAACCCATTGTCAAAAGTGAGGAAACCTACCATTGAGGCATGCAAGTTCCAAGGTACCAGATAATTTCTAAGTCTTGTTTCTAGATAATGAGTTGGAGTCGATGGAACAAGACTCATCACGGGAGGGCCTTGATGTATCCCCCATCAATGACACGAAATAAGTAACAGATTTTGAAGGTGAAACAGAGTATGAATATAGGTTGAAACGGACACGGGGAAGGCCGACATGGTAAGAATAGACAACTGCAGATGGTCAACTCAATAGAGGACTTGGATGAACTTCTCTTGAACATATGAATGACACGACCCAAGGACTTGGCAGCACTGACTCAGATATGAACCAGGATATGACCTTGTAGCATGTCGAATGAAAGACAAATGGATTTCCCAAACCAGCTTCAAATGATGAATAGGGGGTGTCATGTTCAAGAGCGACGCTTACTGCCATGAATACAAAAACACATCCCTTTCCCAAAATTTCCCCCACCATTTCTGGCGAGTACCTCTTTATTTTTATGCAAGCTTGAGGAGGATAACATATGCTTGTCAATTTAAGCTCATCCTTTGGACGATTCCCTCAGAGTATGTTTAACGAACTCTAAGAAGGAGTGGTTCGGTCCTGTTGCGGGTCTTTCGATGTTTGTTTAACGAGTCCAAAGATAGAAAACTCGGGGGTTTTTTATGTTTTGAGAGTCTGAAAAACACTTAAAGAGAACTCTCTCAATTCCTTTTTTGTAAAATAGTTTGACAGGACCGAAAAAGTGATAAATTATCGCCCATCAAACGTTTTGTTCAGATACTTTAACGAGCGTGAATAGAACAAGGTCACTCGGCCATATTTTCGTTTTTATAGAGTGTGAAAAGAGCTTAAAGGATACTCCCTTGCATTCGTCGTTTTCATGTGACCATGACGAGTACGAAAAGATGAGAAAAGTATACTCGGTTACGTTCTCATGTATTTTCGAGCGCGAGAACGAACGAAGACTGAGCTCAAGGTTTTTCTAAAAACCCTAAAAAGTAGTCGCACATGCGACGAAAAAGAAAAAACATCCATACTCCTTCGTGTGGACTTCAAAGTTGCTATATCTACAAAAATTCACACTCATAGGACTATTAGGCATTAGGTTTTATAGACAAAACAATATAAAAATCAACAAAAATGGTAAAAAGTGAATAAATATGGGTAAAAAGGGCTTTTACCATTTTTATTGTGATTTTGCCAAGAACTTTGCCCAATACACCTCATTTTCCCCCAAATTTCATTGCTCGATCGTGGGAGGCACAAGTGACCATTTGGCGAACCGCCTCCGACAACGAGGTAAGCTCTTGATCTTCTACCTTTTCCATGGTTTAGTTTTATTTTTTATTGGCAATTGTCAAGGTTTTTGGTTCATTTTAGGGCCATAACTTGCGCCTAAGCGTTCTCGCAGGCTGGCCATGCGGGACCGTCGAGAATCTAGGATTCTCACAGGTGGCCTTAAGGGCACCTGCCAAAATCTTGCACTGTGCTAAAGGGGCACCTGCGGGGGCCGAAAAATGAAATTTAAATTTGATTTTTGCTCAATAAAAATTATGCCAAGGTTTGAAATAAGTTGTTGACCCTTCTCTTATGGTTCTTGTGCAGGTGTTTGATCATCACAATGTTGGAGTGGGGAGAAAGAGAACATGAGGAAGACGATGCTATTGTCGGGAATGACCCAGGTACAGTCGCTACCTTCCGGGATTGTGGGCTCTTGAAATTCTTCAGGATTCCGAGTATGAGGGCCCAACTCAGATTGTTGGAATACCTGGTTCATATGTGGTACATGGACCAACAATTGTTTCACGTGGGAGTCCACACATTGACCCTAGATATCGAGGATATCTATTTTCTAACAGGACTATCATGGTGTGGGTACCACGCTAGCTTGACCGATAGCCGAGGTGGCAGACTCCCTATGAGTGAGTATTGTCACCAGTACTATGTTTCTAAGGCAGAAAGAAGCAAGGGCAAGGTTTCTATTTGGGGGGTCCAAAACTTGACCCTCTGAACCATCTTGTTCACTATAGCATGCATGGTTGGGGGCGTATCTCCACACATTGCTTTCCAGAGATACTTCCAATACGCCATAGAGTGCACAAAGCCATGAGTCTTCAACTGGTCAGATGCAGTTCTCCGCAATATGAAGAGGCAATTGACGAAGTGCAGGAGGGGCAACTTGAAGCAATTTGGGTACGGATCACTTTTGGTGTCCTTCTTCCTCGAGAGGGTCCCATTGCTGAGATTATAGGTTGATTGGGGTTTATTGGCCCCACAGGATCCGAGGATGCTGAGGTGGTGCAACCTCATGGCCCGACACATAGCTAGGACCATCATCAAGTACAATGATTCATTTTTTGACTAGTTGCGGCCACATATGCTAATGATTGATGACTACGCATACGTTGGTTTGGATTTCCGAGGGGATCCGGATTTGGCCCTACCTGAGGATGCTCAGTGGGGTGACCTAGGTAAGAAGTATACATTTTTTTCTTTTTAAATGTTTTTGTGATTTTTATCATATAAAATGTTTTTATGTTTGTCCAAGAACTAATCAAAAAATCTCTTTTTGATCACACACATGTGGGGCCATATCGACCTCCAGAAACATCTCCTATTTAGCGACGAGGAGAGGTGTCTCCAGTGGCACAATGGGATGTCGAAGACTACATGGAAGTGGAGCAGAACTTAGAGGGGTTGACTGTTGACATCCAGGATATGGCTATCGGGGAGATCCCTAGACGTTACTAGCGCCATACTATGGGGGTGTCTGAGTCTATCAGTCAACTACTTCGTAGGGTGGCCCGAGCAGTCGTGTGTTATCGTGAGTGTCATCCGTGACACTATTTTGTAGAAGCCATGGGCTTCGTATTTTTGAGATTTTGGTCCTTGGACAGAAATGTTTTGTAAAAAATTTTGATCGTTATATACATATATACGGCTTCTACTGGCTTATCTTGTGTTGTGTGATACATGTGATGTGATTGGTTTATAAATGGCCCAAATGTCTATCTAATACCTAGTTAGCTAATGCATCAGTCAATGTATTTAGACATCTAGGAATGTGTTGATACTCAATATAATCAAAATAACGTTCCAAGAGGCGAATTCGTAAATATACCCGTAATAAAGTAAGACTTTGAATAGCATAGACATTACTTAGTTGTAGTACTACTAGCTGTGAATTGAGTGACACAACCAAGTGGCGGATACCGAGCGAAATAGCATCAATCAACAATTCGATGACAGCACTATATTCTGCAATATTGTTGGTCGCACGGCTGAGACACACACCTCGTAGAGTGATAAGTTCATTTGTAGGGGCGTAAATTTCCCAAGCAGCAGAAGCAAGGTTCTGAGTACTACGGCTAGCACCATCAGCGAAGCCAATGTGGGGTAGCAAAGACTCTGACATCTGAAAACCAAACACAATGTAACATAAGTGATCGAGGGCAGAGACCAGATAATGAAAAATCATACTATAGTAACACACAAGAAGTATGATACAATAAAATACAAGCACTCATGCACAGGTGATCTTAGGCATAGTACTTCTTTAAGTACAACCCATTTCTGGGTTCACTCAAAGGGATACCGTCGTAGTCCACTAACTTGTAAGCTCCTTTCTCCAAAACTCATCTAACGATATAAGGACCTCACCACATAGCATCAAATTTTCCTGCTCCTAGCATATCCCGATCTTGTTCGTAGAGGAGAACCAGATCACCTTCGGAGAAAATGCAAGGCTTGACATGTTTGTCGTATTGGTCTTTGACACGTTTCTTCTGGGCTTCTATGACTAGGGTGGCGTCGCAATGATTTTCGTCTAATCGCATGAGATACAATAGACATTCTTCTTCGGAAAAAGTGTTTGGGAGGAGTTCGACATCTAATTTGAGGGAGGGTATCTCACATTCAATCGGCAGGATGGCTTCTAGACCATAGACTAACTGGAATGGTGTAAACCTGGTAGAAAACTTAACGGATGTCTGGTAAGCCCACAATGCTGAAAAAAACATCGTGTGCCAACTTGTTTTGTGAATTCCTATCATTCATAAAAGCATGGTAATGAGGACTTTGTTAATTGCTTCGACTTGGTCGTTGGCTTGTGGGTAATAGGGTATTGAGTTTTCATGGCGAAGACCCAACTTTTCAGTGAGTTCGGACATCATGAAGTTTCTAAAGTGGCTGCCATGATCAGTAACGATATCCTGAGGAACACCAAAACGAGCTATGATGTGATTGAATATGAATAATGTTATGTTCTTTCCAGTGTTGTCAAATGTCGGCATCGCCTCGGCCCATTTCGTAAAATAATCTACGGCTACAATAATGTATCCATGCCCCCCAACCGAGTGAGGGTGACATGTCATGTAATCGATACCCCATTTCACAAAACGACTGACGGAGACCAAAGGATGAAGAGGAGCAGGGTGTGACTGTATTTTATTGTTGTAGGTCTGGCAAGCGTGGAATTTTTGGATGGCAATTATACAATCGTTGAATAAAGAAGGCCAAAAATACCCTGCTCGCAAGATCTTATGGGCAGTAGCATACCCAGACATATGACCACCACAGGCTCCAGAATGGCAGTCATTTAAGGCTTTCTCAGCTTTGTCAAACGTGAGGCAGTGTCAAAAAACAAAGTCAATCCCACGACGATAAAGAGTATCACTGAGGATAATATACTGACGGGCTTGGTAGCGTATTCGATGACGGTCAGTACTAGACAAATTGGGCTAGAAAGTTTGGGTTTGGAGATATATGATGATATCTCTATACCAAAGATCATCGGAACTAATCAGGAAAAGGGATTCATCAGGTAATGAATTGGCTACTACATTTTCCGTCTCAGAGTAGGGAAAGTCGCATATCAACTCGGCAAACACTAAGGATTTCTTGGACTTAGTGCGTTCGAATTCTAAGTCAAAATCTTGGAGTATCATGATCCATTTGGAGTATTTTCCCCCTAGCATTTGATGTGTAAGAATGTGTTGCAGTTAGAAATTACCGTAGTCTTGCGAGAGAGGATATAGTGTCGGAAACGTTGAACTGCTTGGACGGCTGCCAAGGCCAGTTTTTCAACATGTAAATACTTGATCTCAGTAGGCGTACGACTTCGACTCAAGTAATAGATGACATGTTCGTCATGAGAATCATCCTCTTGGACAAGAACCATAGTGATGGTGTAGTCCGAGGCTACGAGGTAGAGGAAATAATCGTGACTGTAATCAGGTGGGAAGAGAAGTGGGGTACATGTCAGAAACATTTTCAAAGCTTTGAAAGCTTTGTTGGTAGTGGTATTCCATATGAACTCAGACCCTTTCTTGAGCAGTCGCATAAATCCAAGAGTTAGCTCGACATAGTTCAGGATGAAACGACGAAGAAATTTTGCCTTCCCTTGCAAACTTTGTAACTAGTGAAGCGAAGAAGGAGGAGGAAGATTGAGAATCGCCTCAACCCTCAAAGGATCTACCCTGATCCCTTGACGTGAAACAATAAAGCCTAGAAGTCGGCTGAATTCGACACAGAAAACGCATTTGTGAGGATTCAAGCGTATATGGTAAAACTGACATCGAAGGAAAATGGCTCAGAGGTGTATTGGATGATCTACACGGCGTATGGAATGAGTGGGTAAGTCATCTAGATATGGCTGCATGATGTGCTTGATATCATGGAAGGCGTAAGACATAGCGAGCTGAAAAGTTGTGCCAACGTTTTTTAAACTGAAAGGAAGTTTCTGATAGGCAAAAGTGCCCCAAGGAGAAATAAAAGTGGTTTTGTGTTGGTCCATGGGGATGATATTGATTTGATTATATCCGGAGAAACCATCCATCCGAGAGAAGATTTCACTGTCGGCACAATCGTCAAGGATCTCGTCGACGAAGGGGGTAGGAAAGTTGTCTTTAGGACATTCTTTGTTAATATCCCTATAATCAACGCACACATAGATTGTGCCTTGTTTCTTTTCGATCAGGACAATATTGAAAACCCAGTCAGTGAGAGCCACCGGGTAAATAAAGCCGGCTTTGAGAAGTTTCTCAACTTCAAGCTTGATAGCGGCCGCTTTACGTGGGTGGACCAGATGAAGCCATTGTCAGATGGGTTTAGCATCTGGGTATGTCTTAATCTCGTGTATCACAATGTCGGGGTCAATACCCGGCATTTCTTCATAGCTCCAGGCAAAGACGTCACTAAATTCTTTAAAAAGCGACTTGTAGGTGACAATTTCGTCAGGGGAACATGAAGCTCTGATATGCACATTTTCGACAATTCCAGGTTTTATGGATATGTCAAGGGGGATGGTGGGTGAGATATTACTTAAGTTCCCTTTGTGAAACAAATCGTATGTAACCTCGGGAACGGTAGAAATGATGACAATGGTCGATGGGGTCAATATCTGTTGGTAACCCTCGATGGTGTGTTGTTCCAGGAAGAGAATGGAACGATGATGTCCATCATCCCATGGGGTGTCTTCCATAATAGACATAATCATCTCATCCATGGGAAAAATGACACCAAAAGGATCTGGAGAGAAATCACCAAGAGAGGGGGTAGAAGGGGTTGCCGATTGAATGGCTTGATAGGTAGATTCGACCAGACTCAAAGGCATTTTGTCTCCATAATGAAGATGATCGTCAGGGTTGGGTATCATCCATGGGTCGTGAGATGTAGGGGTTATGTGAATAGAGGTGGAGATCATGTTGATTGAGGCGATAGACGTATGTGGAACATCAGGTGGTGGGATGGGGAAGGTACCCATTAACGAGGAGTCTTTTAGAAGACCCACACCAACGTTCTCGTATCTTGGGGGGGGGGTTTGGAAATGAACGATATGTTGATGGTATGTGCATACGAGTTAAAGAAGGCTAATTGGTCAATGGTAATTACATTTCCTTGATGTGGGAAATGCATGACACGGAAAAGAGTCGACACAACTGCGCGCATGGAATCAATCTAAATATATCCAAGTAGATGGTTGTAATCGAGAGGAGAGTCAAAGACCTCCACTTCAACTTGGACCATTTTTCCTTCTAAAGTAATCGGCAATGAAGGGAGGACACCATAAGGCTTAAAAATGGAGCCATTAAAGGCTTTAACTGTGTTGTGGGATTCAATCAAAGGAGGAGAGTCAATGGCTTTCCAACAAGTAATGGACATGACACACGTCGAGGCACCCTCATCGATAACTGTTCTACAAATGTTTTTGTTGGAGACAATAACTTGTATTTGGAATGCAAGTTGAGGGGGTAACCTTGGAATGTGATATTCCAAGTCAAAAATTATTAAATTCGTATCCGTAGGGTCGATTCCACCGATAGCTTTCAACAGTGCCTTCCGTTGTATAGAAAAACTTTGAAGGATTTCAAGGGTTGACATCACAGATAGTGCTTGGGCCAGATCTTCAACAATACTGTAGTTCTGGGTAACACGGACATGAGGATTGAAATTTGATTTTCGAACGACGCCCTTTGGAGGAGGGCGAAGAACTGTGTCGAGGCTTAGTCGTTTGAGATGAAGAGGACCGTTGGTAGGTGGAGTCATGGGAGATGGTTGGACCAACGAAGGAGGTATCGCATCAACCTTCTCTTTGGAGGAAGAATAATCTTTGGCTCGACTGGTAAGTGTGATGTCATTCTACTTTGAATCACCTGTACAAATTAAGACATAGGATGTATTGCAGGGGCAAGGTTGGTCATGAATGACCAATTGGGCCTGTTGTTGAGNGAGGTATCACATCAACCTTCTCTTTGGAGGAAGAATAATCTTTGGCTCGACTGGTAAGTGTGATGTCATTCTACTTTGAATCACCTGTACAAATTAAGACATAGGATGTATTGCAGGGGCAAGGTTGGTCATGAATGACCAATTGGGCCTGTTGTTGAGAAGGGAAGGGTTGTGACAATACAGCTGGAGTGGGTGGTTTCGTGGTCCCTTGAAGGAACTTAGTAACCTCGGCTCATCGTGGACAATCCTTAGTGTAGTGATCATCACCACAGATAAGACAAGGGTATATGGGTTTGCGCTTATCCCTATCGTCAACATGTGGTGTTTTGGTTCTCTCTATTTGCAAATTATTTTTGTCCTCCTTATTCTTACCCTTTCCCTTTTTGGATTTGTTTTTACTGGCAGGGGTAGATTGAACAACATTTACCTCAGAAGTCTTTCCGGTGGGAGGGGTAGGAGACGGAGGATTTTGAACATTAGTAGAAATGGGTTTGGGGTTGTTGCTAGAGGTTTGGACGGAATGCGGTTGGGCATGGAAAGTGCCAATCACACCGTCGGCTGCATGAGAAGCAGTAGGAGTTGTTGAAGTGGTGGAAGTAGAAGGACGAGGCACATCAGGAAGTAAGTCATAAAGAGTACCCATTTGTGAGTAAATGAGGTCAAGGTATTGAGCACGACTAATGGCCTGTTCTTCTGTGACAACTCCACCCATGGTGATGTCACGACCAATGTCATTCACGAATGATTTCGTGAACCACTCTGCCAGGAACTGATCGAGAAGTTCGAGTTTGATGAGACGTCGTCTCCATCGCCACTCATGAATGTGATCGGAGATATGTGTGGCTTTGGTTTGTTTGAAAGAACTCAAAATCTCAGTCCCTGCTTCATAGTGGATCGGTAACTGGTAGTGGGTGAGGAAAGCCATAGTGAGGGTGTTGAATTCAGTGAAGAAACCTTGTGGTAATTCTATATACCACTTTGTGGTAATTGAATGTTCATTGAAAAAGGCGTACATGAATAGATTCATCCATCAAGGAGTTGGATGAGCACCAAAGGTGAAAAGTCAATACATGATTGTTCGGGTCCTCTTTCGGTTTACCATTGAATTTAGGGATGTCGTATGGTAGTTTGGCTGGTATGGCGGGCCATTGAGGAGAGTGACGGATCGGATCATTTAAAATCCTTGACAAATCTGGGAGATCCAGGGTGGCTAAGAAAGGTAACTGTCTATTCACATGCGGGCACTGGTGACTTTGGGGAGGGAGTCTCACCGGAAAACCAGTGGAACCATAAGCAGTCTACATATAATGCGAGGATCCGAGTAGATTCAGTTGTTGGTGTGGAGGCAAGTAACTCATAGGGTTATACCCTTTAACGGGGGCGTGGGGTTGAGCATTCGAGCCACAAATAGGATTAGACATACCTGGATAGGGTTGGCCTGTACTAGGGGGTATGACGGAGCGCGTTTGAGGCTATGGCCCCCCAGTCAGTGGAGGATTATGTTGTATAAGATGAATCCAATACTGGGCCAAGGATGGAGGTATGTTTTTTCCATAGGGTGGGGTCGGTGGGGGTTTCTCGCCAATCGGGGGTTGTGTCCCAATTGGGATTTTTCCTGCAAGGGGGGGTTGAGTTTGGCGTCCTTGGTGAAATTGTCCACCAACAGGAATGTGGTAACTAGGTGTGAAAGATGGGATGGTAACTAGGATCAATGCCTCCGATAGAGAATGGAGGAAGTCCTCTAAAAGGGGGTGGAGGAAGTGTCAGAATGAAACTGGGAAGATGGTGCCCAAAAGGAGTGAGACCACCAGGAGTTCCAGATGTGATTTGTGTAGGCACGGGAATAGAATCATTCAACGCACGATATCTTGGTGGAAGTGTTGGGGTGATTCTGGGCGAAAGCGGTGTGCCAATGGGGGCTTGGCTAGCCGTGGTAATCTTGGTGTGAGGACTCGTAGTATCTATGTAATGGACCATTTGTAGAGGGAGAGTCAAGATGTGGTCAGCTCGCAGAGCTTCTGTACTAGGAAAATAATAAGCAGTAGTAAGAGGCATTGTGCCTGGATCAGATGTTTTAGGTAGCTCAGGTGTGAGAGTGATATCAATGCCTGCTCCTGAGTCAAAGAGATCCCGTCTAAAAATGTCAGTAGTCCAAAAAGGGTCTTGACCCTCAAGTCCTAGGAAAGGTCCAGTTGGTGATCCAGAAGACTGAACAACTAAGGCTCCAGAAGAATTCACTCGCACAATACATCTCTCGGAGTCGGGATGAAGTCGGAAGTCCTCTCGAGAATTAGTAACTCGGAACCATTCTAGAGAGTTAGTTATTTCCACTTGTGGAGTGGCAATGTCTTGGAATTCACTTTGTTGAGGAGAGCCCTCCGGTGAGTTGGTAGGCAAGGGTTGAGAACCTTCCAGATTTTCTGGGGGTAAGCCTTGCATTCTACGTGAATGGCGTGGAGGGTCAATTGTAATCGAGTTAGAAACTTATAAAGGAAATTCTATGGTCAACTTGGGTGAACAAACAGCATGCGCTGGTAAAAATCTAGGAAGCAAAACCAAGCAAACAAGACCTTCTAATTCCAAAGTCACTAGTTGGTGATGAAATCCAACGTCGCAATGACGAGACAAGAAGGGGCTGGGCTAAGGTGGAAAAGTTATGTTGATGACCTGCTTAACGGACTTACACCCTGGTGCAAGCTTCCACACATAATCGTGGGTATACCCTCCAAGGAGCCCGAGTGAGTTTGGCCAACGTCGATTCCAGGTACCATGAAGACTTGCCCCTTCACAGTCACCTTGTGTAAGACCCTAAGAAGATAGGCTACTAAGGTTACCACCAACAACAATAATGCCTGGGGGAACAGTCGATAGACCAATCCACACACAAGGACAGGGTATCTAGCCCGAAATCAGCTTGAGAGGCTTCCACTCATCATTGTGGGTATACCTTCAAGTGACCCCCGTAATACGTGCAATCTCTACACCGATATCAACAAAGCAGGGTGAGTAACTCTATCAATCTCGATGCGACCTCAGGTTTGAACCTTGTGTGAGAAGGGCTTCCCAGGACAAAACGCTACAAATGGAATTTGACACTCCTTTCCACAAGATGCTATTGTGTGTTTTGTTCTTTGGAGAGTGTGTCTCACTACCTATTCCAAAGCTCTAGCCTAGCTAATGTTGGTGTAAAAGAGCCCTAGAAAAAGTTACTAGTTAAATTTTAAAACTGTGCAATATTATTAAAGGTTGTTGTTACTCAAAGGAGACGGAAATGAAACTGATGTTGTGTGAGACTCTGACCCAACAATGCATAGATAGGAATGAATGATACAAAAATTTTGTTCGATGAATCCTATTTACAAGAGGGAGAGAGGAGTTTTATGGAACAATATGAACTACGATGTATGATCTTCTCTGAAATGCAATACCAATCAATCATGAACAATGAAAATTCTCTATTCGTTCTATTTCAACAATGGAATGCCAATATTTTCGAATAAAAAGTTGCTTAAAAAAGAGAAAATGTCTTTAATTTCTTTTTTTTTATTAGAAACCAAACAACAGTGGTGGAACTAAGAAAAAACAAGCAACCAATCAAAAATAAATACCCAACAAAATTCCAAACTAATCTTTCAATGAAGACAAAAAATAACAAACAGACAAGACTAGTCTCTTCAAATGCATATCGATAACAATTTTCCAAGTAATGAGCAATTGAAAAAGACAATTAATCCCAACTTTTAAACCGATCACCGGCTCCCAACCAAACAAGCACTCGGATTTCAAAACCAAAGATTATATCATTGTTAAGAAAAGGTCAAGAGGTAACAGTTGAGAAAAAATGAACAAGAAGAGATTTTGATTTCCGAAGACTAATCATTCATGAAATCTGAAGTCAAGAAACAATCAATCACTGGCCAGAGAAGTTCTTTTCAGACACACATACAAATCTGGGCATCTGAGGGCAAAAAGGGCTTATATACAAAAATTTCCAAGTGGGTTCACAGGCTGGCAGTGAGGTGCAGTGCGAGAATGAAGGATTCTCGCAAGCTAGACAAAGGCAGAGTGCAAGAAGTTTTCACTGAACTGAATAGAAGCATGCGAACCCTAGTGGTTCTCGTAGGCTACAGAAGGGTGCAGTGCGAGAAGGCCTGAAACTAAGCAAAATTTGGAAAAAAGACAAAAAAATTTAAGGAAATTCTGGACCTAGAGAGTCTATTAGGGTCTCCTCAAGACTCAGAGATTGATGGAAATGAAAAATGGTAAGTTAAGAGAAAATGGCCAAGGAAAAACCACCAAGAACCACAAAAAATGGGTTGCATCCCCGGTGGAGTCGTCAATTTTGTTATCGGACAAATCGGTAGGTGCGGACACTAACAGATCTCCCTAGATCCACTTGGATCTAGAACAAAACAAGACAGGACACGACTCTTTCCCTAAGTTGTAACCATTGAATCTGCTAATAAGAAGGAATAAGTGACATACCTTTATATCTCTTCCTTAGGTCTCTCTTGTTTTCTCTTTTCTCCGGTACTCTCATGAAGTCAAGTCCAAGACAACACAAACCAACCAAAGTGAAGATAGCATAGCATATTCAATGTCAACCTATGCATATGATCAAGGAATTACACAATAAAGTAAGAGTGACCTTATGGGAAAGGAACATGCCTTTGTATCATATTAATTGAAAGTAGAAGATACAACCTGATCGCCTTGATGTCGCAAGCTTCCTTTCAGTGAAACTTGGTTCCAACACACACACTTGCTCAGTACTTGTATGAAGAAGATCCAATACCTCTTGATAGACCAAATAGAGCCTTCAAGCTTCTGTCCAAGCAAGGTTCTTCACACAATTCTTTCACCAATTCTTCATTCAATCTTTCGTAACCTTTTCCATGAGAAACCTTTCAATATATAGGAGAAGGAGAGATGGTTACATGGATGAGGATGATCCCATCAAATCTGAGAAGTCAGTAAAATGACAACCATGCGAATGCCAACTCATTTTCTAGAAGATTCCCTTCTAAAACCCTCGAGACCTCTTCTCCTTTCCAAGCTTAAAATAGGTTCACACCCTATATATGGAGCAGACTGCGATAAGTTCGCACCCTAAGTGTGGGTGGCCTGCGAGAATGAAGGATTCTCACACCCTAGACCATAGGCAGCCTACGAACTCATCTTAAAAATATGTTTTTGGAAGAAGACAGGAGCCACTTTTCTCAGGCAAAAAGTCCTTGTTGGGAGCTTGAATACATCACTGTTGAGACATCACCCAAGTGACCAAAATCATGTGTAACACACGTACCCACTCTTTATATTCATCGTCTGTGTCGTTCAAAACCAACATCATGCCAATTAGGCCCATGATTTTGGTTGTGGTGAGAAGAAGGCAATATATGATATTTTTTATTTAAATAATGATTTTTTACTAATATTTTTATGGAGAAAAAGAGTACTTAGATGAGAGAAAAAAACAAAGACAAGAAATAACTAATATTGAAGCTTCTACAATTAATTAAGTACTTCTTTATCGACGTTATTGCATTCCATTGCAGTACTAGATGCAGGGATGTTGGTCTCGATCATATTTTAAAGGAAATAGATAAAATACATTGTATTAGGGATAGAGTACATGATGGGAAACAATAATCTGTGTATGGGGCCAACGTTGAAATTATTTCAAAATGTTTCTATATGCATTGAAATTTGACATCGATAGACTATTTGCATGCCTTGGCGATATGGAAGGGTTTCCAGACTCAAATATCACTCACACACTCACTATATATATATGTTCATACTGAGAGGGGGGTGAATCAGTATCGAGTACAATTTAAAAACCTTTTTCAACTTATACTTAAACCATTCAATTATATCCAATGAGCAATGAACAATAGTATAAGAGTTACACCATGCACAATATATGAGAAATAATCAATAGTTTTTGTTCAAGGGAAGTAATGACTTCCAAAGGTAGCTACAACTTCCAAATGTAAAGGGAGGGATAAACCTCCAACAGGAAGATACAATCCTCAAATATCAAGAGAGATTTGAAATCTCCATCCTTGCCCCTTCCTTCCACCCAAGAATATATGAGAGATAATAAAACTTTACATTAAATCATCACCGTCAACCAATCATCACATAGAACCTGATAATGCTTCCTGAGACTTCTTCAATTTCTGCAATTCTTCAATTCTTGGAGTACTTTGATCCTATAGATAATATTACTCAATGTATTCTCTGGAACTTCTCCAATTTTCACTCCTTGAATCCTCCCCAAAAAGAGGTTATAGAAAGAATGGTAGACTTTATTCAATTCGGGTCTATTCAGGAGAGTGAACTTGCACAAAATGCCCTGCGCTCAATAATTAACATCTAATTCTAAAACTCACACATAAGAAACTATAGTCCGTACTCTTTCCAATTAAATTTATCCCACTTAATTTGGATTCTCGATGAAGAATTTATGATTGTTTTACCCAGAACACCTGTTTATTGACTAGCTTCAGGACTGATCACAAACCCTATCTTCTACAGAGTGTATCTCCATAATTATAGCGAACCAAGAGCTGAAATTTTTACCAGAGGTACCTTGATATGTCTTCTCAATACCATAGTGATTTCACCATCTGAATCGTTCTAGAAAAAATGTTATAGCAAAAATGGTCAGATGACCTGAAAATAACATACCTTAGAACACATCACCAAAAGACTTCATCTTACCTTGAAATCCGGCCTTCTTTACTTCTTTTTTCCTCTTAAATTTGACTTGTATCAAATGAATGTATAATGATGTTTATTTATACCATTTATGTCACTTCCTTTTAACATTAGGGCCGACTTGAAACTTTCTTATTTTGTAATTCTTTTCTTTAATTATCTTCAGGGCCTACATGTACTTCCTTCTTCAATTCACTTTGTCATCTTCAAAAATTCATTTATCCTCAACCATGAGGATCCACGTGATGTGCCACATACCACCAGAAACAACATGATGTATACTATCCATTCATGGGTGTTGCATATGCATGTGCAATGTCCTTCATTGATCCGGATTATTTTCGGCATGAAATGAGAGCGGAGATATAATAAAGAAATGCACAGAGATATTGCAGATATTCAATAATATAACAGAAATGTATCAGAGATGCAACCATAAACATAGATATACAGTAATACACGATTTCTATTAATCAGATAAATGTACAGAGATTGTAAAAATACAGAGTGAAAGACTCGCTAGAATGGTGGCAGCTTATCTCAGAGAAGAGATGTGACAGCTACTCGCATTCTCAAGAAGATGATCACAATGAGGCTCTGAAGGCCTTTTTACAATAAATAGGAATGCCAAAAGTCCTAGACATCCAAAAACCTAACCCTAGGATTTGAAGCGCCAAAAGTCATGTGGGCCCCGTTTGGTTAAGTGAGTACATCAACTTCCCGGGGTCGTAACTTTTGCATACGATCTTCGTTTTAGGCGTGTGATAGCTCATTGGAAAGATCTATCCGAGGCATACAATGCTTGAGACAAAATAGCATCGTAGATGGTATTTTGCGAGAGAAACATACATCATTTAGGGCCTCAAAATGGCCCCGGAAGTTTAGGACCCAAAAAAACTGCTAAAAATAGTAAATTACCAAAATTGCCAGAAAGCCGTTTTGAGCCATTTGGAAAAGGTGGTTGGCCACCGGTATCCACCTGGATCAATCCTCCCTC
>JASDQU010011267.1:89631-107100 GCA_032191745.1 Picea mariana
TATACTGTGGTTGGCATAGGGACATCTTCATTCATATATCTGCAATCTCGTGCTTTGTGACCAAGATAATTGCATTTGTAACATACAATATTTTTGTCCATCAATGGATAAAATGAATTATAACTTATGTTGACAAATCCACGATTATTTCCATATCTTCTATTTACACCATTCATGTTTCTTGCGTATTTGTTCCTTTCATTGATTCTGCAATTAATTGCCTTATGTCCAAAATTTTTGCAAGTATAACAATGACCAAGAAAGAAATTTTGATAACTGGGAGTAAGTGACCTTCTTTGTGATGTAGTCCATTTGGGTTCATGATCTACTCTTTTGTAGTTTCCTTCATACTGATTGAATATTCTTTGATTCCTAAAGGTAGGAGGTCTTCTTGGATATTTATCTCTTTTGTAATCATTCCTTCTTTCTGGTATCCTGGTCCACTTCTCATCAACTGTCTGTGTAGCTCTTTCTTCAACCTTCTTGTTGGTATTTGCATCTTCTTTGTATGAAGTTTCACCCATCGATCCAAGATGTGTTAATTCTTTTGGCACTTGAGAGTTTCTTAATATCTTCCTCAATGAGGCAACTTCTTGTTCAAGTTTCTCACAATCTTCTTCTTTCTTTATCATTTGGACCTTCTTTACTTATGTTATTCTTCTTGCTTCTTCGAGTAGAGTTTTCAAGGAAATGGTTTCTTCTCTTAGTTTCTAAAAGTCTTCTAATTGTTTCTTTAAGCTTACAACTGTCTTTTCATAACTACCCAATTCACTTATTAGTTTTCTACGCGTGTCTTTGAGCTTGCTATTTTCAATCTCAACATGCTTCAATTTTTTAAGATTCTCATCTTCTTGTTGAATCATTTCTACTTCATGATTTTCTTCTTCTTCATTGTCATCTCTTTTAATACTTGGATGAGGACATTCAAATTCAACATGTCCTACTCCTTCACAATTAAAGCAAAAGAATTGATCTCTATTTTCTTCTTTGAAATCTGAGATGTTGTAATCTTCTTCAACTTCTTCTTCTTCTTCTGCTTCTTCCCTTACATAAAGGTCTTGTAGCTTGTCCCAAATCTTTTTTTCTAATGCACATGATCCCACCTTGGATTTCATTGAATCTGTCAATCCATCCAGGATGGTATCTATTGCCAGTTTGTTGTTCCTTTTTGCTTCCTTCTGAGCTGCAGTCTTTGGTTTCTTCAAAGCATTGTATCCTGAAGCAAATGAGAACCAAACATCTGCCCCTAGAGATTTCAAGTAAGTTTCCATTCTATTTTTCCAGTATTCAAAATTCCTTCCATCAAATGGTGGAATCCCATTTGGAATGTTGTCTTCCATTTCTGCATAGGATCCTCCTTCCAGTGGTTAAACTGTATTGAAGGTAACCCGCTCTAATACCAATTGTTGATACTAAGAGGGGGGTGAATCAGTATCAAGTACAATTTAAAAACCTTTTTCAACTTATACTTAAACCATTCAATTATATCCAATGAGCAATGAAAAATAGTATAAGAGTTACACCATGCACAATATATGAGAAATAATCAATAGTTTTTGTTCAAGGGAAGTAATGACTTCCAAAGGTAGCTACAGCTTCCAAATGTAAAGGGAGGAATAAACCTCCAATAGGAAGATACAATCCTCAAATATCAAGAGAGAGTTGAACTCTCCATCCTTTCCCCTTCCTTCCACCTAAGAATATATGAGAGATAATAAAACTTTACATTAAATCATCACCATCAACCAATCATCACATAGAATCTGATAATGCTTCTTGAGACTTCTTTAATTTCTGCAATTCTTCAATTCTTGGAGTACTATGATCTTGTCTATAATATTACTCAATGTTTTCTCTAAAACTCCTCCAATTTTCACTCCTTAAATTCTCCCCAAAAAGAGGTTATAGAAAGAATGGTAGACTTTATTCAATTCGGGTCTATTCAGGAGAGTGAACTTGCACAGAATTCCCCACGCTCAATAACTAACATCCAATTCTAAAAATCGCACAAAAGAAGCTACAGTCCGTACTCTTTCCAATGAAATTTTTCCCACTTCATTTGGATTCTCGATAAATAAGTTATGACTATTTTACCCGGAACACTTGTTTATTGACTAGCTTCAGAACTGGTCACAAACCATATCTTCCACAGAGTGTATCTCCATAATTTTAGTGAATCAAGAGCTGAAATTTTTACCAAAGGTACCTTGATATGTCTTCTCAATACCATGGTGATTTTACCATCTGAATCATTCTAGAAAAAAAGTTATAGCAAAAATGGTAAGATGACCTGAAAATAACATACCTTAGAACACATCACCAAAAGACTTCATCCTCCCTTGAAATCCGGCCTTCTTTACTTCTTATTTCCTCTGAAATTCGACTTGTATCAAATGAATGTATAATAATGTTTATTTATACCATTTATGTTACTTCCTTTAAACATTAGGGCCGACCTGACACTTTCTTATTTTGTAATTCTTTTCTTTAATTATCTTCAGGGCCTACATGTACTTCCTTCTTCAATTCACTTTGTCATCTTCAAAAATTCATTTCTTCTCAACCATGAGTATCCACGTGATGTGCCACATACCACTGGAAACAACATGATGTATACTATCCATTCATGGGTGTTGTATATGCATGTGCATTGTCCTTCATGTCCAAATACCTTTATCAATATTGCGGTCCAAAACCCATGACTAGGGTTGACATCAATGAAAACAACCAATCTTCCAACAATATCAACCCATATTTTCCTCATTTCATTTTAATTTTCTCAGTCGAATTTTAAAGGAAACAACTATTAATAGACATTGTACTAGGGCTAGAGTACATGAAGGGCAACAATGACCTATGAATGGGGCCAACATTGAACTTTTTTCAAAATGTTTCCATATGCACTGAAATTTGACATGGATATACTATTTTTATTCCTTGACAATATGGGAGGATTTCCAAACTCAAATATCACTCACAAACCCACTCTTTATATTCATCGTCTGTGACGTTCAAAACCAACATCGTGCCAATTAGGCCCATGATTTTGGTTGTGGCGAGAAGAAGGAAATAGATGAGATTTCATATTTAAATAATGATTTTGTACTAATATTTTTTGTGGAGAAAAAGATTACTTAGATGAGATAAAAAAAACAAAGACAAGAAATAACTGATATTGAATCTTCTGCGATTAATCAAGTGCTTATTTATCGATGTTATTGCATTCCCTTATAGTACTAGATGTGGGGATGTGCATCTTCATCGTATTTTAAAGGAAATAGATAAAATACTGTGTTCTAGGGATAGAGTACATGATGGGAAATAGTAACCTGTAAATTGAGATAACGTTGAAATTCTTTCAAAATGTTTATGTATGCATTGAAATTTGAGATCGATAGACTATTCCCATGCCTTGATGATATGGAAGGGTTTCTAGACTCAAATATTACTCACACACCCACTCTATATTTCAACCCATCTCGTCCTCGTTTCGTTTTCATTTTCTCGGTTGAATTTTAAAGGAAACGGGTATTAAAAGACATTGTACTAGGGCTATAGTACATGATGGGAAATAGTGACCTGTGAATGGGGCCAATGTTGAAATTTTTTTTAAATGTTTCTGTATGCATCGAAATTTAACATGGATAGAATGTTTGCATGCCTTGATGATATGGGAGGATTTAAAAAACTCAAAGATCACTCGCACACCCACTCTTTATATTCATCATCTGTGTCGTTCAAAACCAACATCATGCCAATTAGGCCCATTATTTTGGTCGTGGAAATAAGAAGGAAATATATGATATTTTGTATTTAAATAATGATTTTTTACTAATATTATTTATGGAGAAAATAGTACTTAGGTGAGAGAAAAAAACAAACACAAGAAATAATTGATATTTAAGCTTGTGTGATTAATCAAGTACTTCTTTATCGATGTTATTACATGCCCTTGCAGCACTAGATGTAGGGACATGCATCTCGATCATATTTTAAAGGAAACAAATAAAATACATTGTACTAGGGCTAGAGTACATGATGGGAAACAATAACCTTTGAATGGGGCCAACGTTGAAATTCTTTCAAAATGTTTCTATATGCACTGAAATTTGACATGGAATATTGTTTTCATGCCTGGACAATATGGGAGGGTTTCTAGACTCAAAGATCACTCTCACACCCACTCTATCTATCGACCCATCTCGTCCTCATTTCGTTTTAATTTTCTCGGTCGAATTTTAAAGGAAACCACTATTAAAAGACATTGTACTAGGGCTAGACTACATGATGGGCAACAATGACTTGTGAATGGGGCCAATGTTGAAATGTTTTCAAAAATTTTATGTATGCACTGAAATTTGACATGGATTTATTGTTCTATGACTTGACAATATGTGATGGTTTCTAGACTCAAATATCACTCACACGCCCACTCTTTATATTCATTGTCTATGCCATTCAAAACCAACATCGTGCCAATTAGTCCCTTGCAGTACTAGATGTGGGGACATGCGTCTCGATCGTATTTTAAAGGAAATAGTTAAAAGACATTTTACTAGGGATAGAGTACATGATGGGAAACAATAACCTATGAATGGGGCCAACTTTGAAATTCTTTCAAAATGTTTATGTATGCACTAAAATTTGGCATCGATAGACTGTTTGCATGCCTTGACGATATGGAAGGGTTTCCAAACTCAAGTATTACTCATACACCCACTCTATATATCAATCCATCTTGTCCTCGTTTCATTTTAATTTTCTCAGACGAATTTTAAAGGAAATGGATATTAAAAGACATTGTACTAGGGCTAGAGTACATGATGAGCAAAAATGACCTGTGAATGGGGAAAACATTGAATTGTTTTCAAAATGTTTCTGTATGCACCAAAATTTGACATGGATAGATTGTTTGTATGCCTTGATGATATGGGAGGGTTTCCAAACTCAAATATCACTCACACACCCACTATGTATATTCATCGTCTTTGTCATTCAAAACCAACATCATGCCAATTAGGCCCATGATTTTGGCTGTGGCGAGAAGAAGGAAATAGATGAAATTTCGTATTTAAATAATTATTTTGTACTAATATTCTTTATGGAGAAAAAGAGTACTTAGATGAGAGAAAAAAACAAAGACAAGAAATAACCGATATTGAAGCTTCAGCCATTAATCAAGTACTTATTTATTGACGTTATTGCATTCCCTTGCAGTACTATATGTGGGGACGTGCGTCTCGATTGTATTTTAAAGGAGATAGCTAAAATACATTGTACTAGGGATAGAATACACGATGGGAAACAATAATCTTTGAAAGGGGCCAACGTTGAAATTCTTTCAAAATGTTTCTGTATGCACTGAAATTTGACATCGATAGATTGTTCGCATGCATTGACGATATGGGAGGGTTTCCAGACTCAAATATTACTCACACACCCACTCTATATATTGACCCATCTCATCCTCATTTTGTTTTAATTTTCTCGGTCGAATTTTTAAAGAAAACAACTATTAAAAGACATTGTACTAGGGAAAGAGTACATGATGGGAACCAGTGACCTGTGAATGGGGCTGAAGTTGAAATGTTTTCAAAATGTTTCTGTATGCACCAAAATTTGACATGGATTTAGTGTTTTCATGCCTATATGATATGCGATGGTTTACATACTCAAAGATCAGTCACACACCCACTCTTTATATTCATCGTATGTGTCGTTCAGAAACAACATCATGCCAATTAGGCCCATGATTTTGGTCGTGGCAAGAAGAAGGCAATAAATGAGATTTTGTATTTAAATAATGATTTCGTACTAATATAATTTATGGAGCAAAAGAGTACTTAGATGAGAGAAAAAAACAAAGACAATAAAGATGAGTTAAAGGTTTAGGGTTGTAGGAGTCGTAGGATCATTGGGGATAATGATTATGGGGTTAATGATGATAGGGTCTATAATGGTTAGGACTTATAGGTGTGTTGTAAATCATGGGTTAGGGAGTAGGTGTGTATGGTTATAGGGGTTAATATTTGTGGGGGTGATAAGACTTAAGTATTACAAGGAAAATATGTTATAATTGTGAGGTTGCATAAGAGTGTTATATGGTGTATTGGTTAGAAGTTACGGTTAAGGGTTATTTTTTAGGGTTTTTAGGGTAGACATTAGAAATTATAGGGTTTAAATTTAAGATAAGCATTGTACAAGCTATGTAGGCTAGGTTTTAAGGGTTATATGGTTTAAGGATTATCATGATTTTTGAGATAAATGTTATATGTTTCAAGGGTTATAAGGGATTAGTAGGGTTGATACATGTTAATGTTTGGAGGAATTAGGAGTTATGATATAGGGTTTAGGTGTTATAGTGCTTAAGGGTTTAGATGGATTATTGATTAAGGGTAATAGGGTTAGGTCTAAATGGTTATGATTGTTTCACATTTGGTGTTTTATGTTAGAGGATTAGGGTTTAAGGGTTATAATAGAAACTATATGTTAAGGGTTATATGTATTGTTGTTGGTAAGGGTTAGGCTTTAAGAGTTGTAAGAGTTAGAGGATATATGTTAGCAATTGAGTGTTTTAGGGGTTACATGGTGTGAATTATGTGTTATAAGCATCAGTGGTGGTAAAGTTTAGGGGTTTTGGGGTTGGTGGTTATAATGGATAAATATAAACCCTAAATAACCTGTTATACCCAACCCTTAAAACTCTTATGGCCATAAACAATTATCACTCTTGTAACCCTTAAAATATATAAACCCTAACCCCTACAATATATGAACATCCCTCATAATCATTATCACCACTATCAAATATAATGCCTAACCCCAATTCCCATATCCCCTAATACATTTAACCCCTAACTCATTTAAACCCCAACCCTTATAATCATAATCATTGGCCTCTATTCTTAACCTATATCACCCTTCATCAGCCTTAAACCAGTTACCCATACAACCTATAACACCTAGCCACTAACAATTATAAATAAAAAAAACTTAACAACTAATCCCTAAGTGTTAGGAATATTAATCAATATTGTCATTAATATTTAACCAAGATAGCCTCTAACTATCCCTAATAACTCATATTACCCTTAACTAGTAAAACTAATAATGTACCCGTATAACCCACTATGATCCTCATAACACCTATAACCTCAACTAACTTATATAACCCCTAAAACCAACAAAAACCATAACCCCTAAGCATTATCTCTCATAACTCTTATAACAACTAACCTCTAATAGGTATAATTCCTAACCCTTAACTCCTACATCCTAACCCTTATCATCATGTATAACTTGTAACACTTATAAACTCTAAATTCTAACTCTCATAATTCTTAAAACTTATAACTTTTAACCCTTAACACTCCCAACCCATGTAACCCTTGTCTCTTTAACCTTATAGTCTTAATCCAATTAACTCAAAAATACTATAACCCCTAAGATGTAACCCTAACATATACAACGCGTAACTTTAAAACCCATTGTCCCCTACCCCTATTATCCCTAACCACAAACCCTTAACACCTATCACATCTAACCCTTAACATATGTAACCCATAACCGATCTAACCCTTATAGCCCCTTAACCCATGTGGGTTAACACTATAACATATCATATCACTTAATCCAATATATAACATATCACTTAACCTATGCGGGTTCAATATGCTCTAATCTCTAATACCTGCACCTACGTGTAAGACCTGAATCAAGGGTAATATCATGAGGTGATTATGAGACCGAGTGGAGGGAATGTCACTTAACCTGGGTTCATTATGCTCTAAGATTTGATACCTACACCCACGTGCGAGACATCCTGCATTGAGGGTAATATCAGCTGATTCTGAGACCAAGTGGAGGGAAATAGTTTCACCCGTTGAGGGCCATATGTAAAATTTATCAAGTGACTCTGAGACTAAGGGAGAGGAAGAGTATGGTGAGTACCTCTACACACTTCATGAATTTACATTTCTAATGCAATAATAGTATTTTTGTTTTACAAGTTTGCATTAGTTCCATTTTTGTGTTGGAAGGTGAGGGAAATATCTCCTTCTTCTCCCCTGCCCATACTTGTCTCAAACCCTAGTAGTCTCCCTCACTGAGACACTAGAGGCAGGATGTGAATTCCCATAGATCCATCAACAACTTCAATATTTTTTTAATTTTGGTTGCAATTGTCTCCCTAACCCCCTACAATAACCCTTGGGCTCATTTTGTTGTGGAAATTATCTTGGGATTGTCTTCAAGTTGTTCATACGGTGTCCTAATGGCAAATGGTTAAATAAACAATGGTTTAGGAATTGATGTAGATTCCAAATTTGTTATCCTCCTTTTCAATTTGGTGTTTTCCTCTGCTTGCTACAAATTGGATTTCCTAAGAATACACCTTATGGAATCATGTAACTTAAGGGATCCCTTTGCCCCTAATTATTTAACATATAAAAGCAACCAAACTCATAAACTTTCCATTCAATAAATCCCATCAATATTTTGAATCCTTAGCTCACAGGTCAAACACTAAATTATAATTATATTATTTCCTTTGTTTTCACTTTCCAAGGAAAAAATAAAACCTCTCTTTGTTTTACTTATTTAGATTCCTAAAAACATTCCTCCCAACTTTCACATCCCCTATCCTTTATACCATTTTTACTTGTTTATTCCATTAATTATTCATTTATTGATAAGGATATGAGTGGCACATCCTTATAACTTGTCTTTTATGAGAACATATGGCTCTCCACCGCCCCTCCTTGAATTATGGACCCCAAATGTCTTGTCATCCCTTAATGAAAAGATAATGGGTGAACCTTTATTGAATACCTAAATCATTCTTATTAATGGACCTCCACTCCTCTTAGTGATCTCATCCTTACTTAATGGGAACACCCTTCAAACATCTAGGCTTTAGCATCTATAAATCCAGACCTAAACACATATTAGGGGTGTTGTAGTCTTGTTCTTCTTGGTATGCAATATCCATGCTATGCTCTGTGTAGCCATTTATTCCTTCTTTACATTTAGAGTTCCCTTCCACATGGCCATTTGTCCTCATTATTGTTGCCATGAAACTGTCCTTCAGAGACATCACCTTTCAATTCTTCGTGATAAAACTTTATTACATTGGAAAGTGTCACGTTATTCCACTTTATTACATTGCATTAGTAAGTTCGTCAATATGAGATAATGGAGTTTAATCTGTAGAAAAAATTTGGCACCATGTAGCTCATCCATGAAAACCATTAATGTGAGCCAAGGGAAATTTTATTTTTGGGAATGATTCCATTAAGTGGGATATATTGAAATATTAATTACCATATTCTTCCAAAGACTCTTACAGGGATCCGGGAAAACCTCTTGCTCCTTCCCATAGCTAGTTTTCATCAAAGTTGAAATTATTTCATTTCATTTTTCCCTTGCATTGTTTAAAGAGTCGATTCGAAACACCATCAGTTTCACGACCACTCCTTTGAGTAACAATAGCCTAAATTCAAGCGCTAATTAGAATTTATCTAGAAACTTTTCTAGGGCTCTTCAAACCCATATTAGCTTAGGTGTAGAGATTTGGAATAGGATTGTGAGTATAAATTTCCAAATCTGAAAAACAAACATAGATCTTTGAGTTAGGGAGTGAAATCCAGTTGTTATATCACTGAATTTGGGAAGCCCTTCTAACACAAGGGTCAAGCACGAGGTCGCATTGGGGCCGACAGAGTAATTAACCCTACTTTGTTGGTCTTGGTGTCGATTGTCGATTGTCTCCCCTCTACTTTTGTATAGTAGGTGGTACCATAGAGGCCATAATATTTTAGACTTACTACCCAAGGTGACAGCATAGGAAAGGTGGTGTTGTACCTGGGATAGAAGTTGGCTAGACTCACTCAGACTCCTTTGAGGGTTTCCCACTACTCGGTGAGGTAACTTGTACTGGGGAGTTAGTTTATTAAGCAGGTTTTCAACGTAGCTTTCCCACCCACCAAAACTCAACCCCTTCGTGCATCAATCCTGCGATGTTGGATTCTATCACCAACTATTGCTTCTTTGTGAGAAGGTTTGTTTGCATGCTTGACTCCTAGATTAATTAGTGTGTGCTAGATAATACAAGTGTGAAAGAGTAACACTATGGTAATCATTATGAGATTACTATGATACCAACAAGATACTAGTAATGAAGTAGAACCATTGTACTAATTAGTGTAATAGCTTGATAGAACAATGCTTATGCATATCTAATTTCATAAACTATTCAGAAATATTGATTAAAGAATAGAGCATTTTAACTATAATTTTAGAGTAATTCAACCTTTTGATTTATCTTTTCTTTCAAATAGTTCGAGTATTAATGAGAAAACATTTGTGTGTGCTTAATGACTAACATTTTTTCTAACCTTCTATAAATTTAGAGCATTAATGTTTCATCGTTTCCTACTTGCTTAAGAGAAAATTGTCCAAACTCTCCATTATTTGAGAAACTCTCAAAAGTCTCTCTTGAGAGTTGTTTAACTTGCCCAGGAAAAGTTCATTTTATATTTTTATGCTTCCTTCTAGTTGTAACTTGAGGGTGCCTTGGTATCTAAAAGTATTTCTGCAAGAAGAGTAGGTTCCAAATTAAGGGTTGTGTTCATTGGATTAGAAATGAGTACATATGAACTTGGGTAGCACATTGCTTACCTAAAAATTAGAACAACCAATTTACAACTTTGAAGGAAATGCATCCTAGGAATGTGTGATATGGGTTGAGCACCCTTTGTTACAAATTCAACAAACCTTCCAAGAAATCATATTAAACTTCATTAAAGGTAAAAAGATGCTCAAAATAGCATTGGACAAGGTCTTTGCAACGACTATTCTTTCGTTGCTTGAGAGTGTTAAGCTTGTCAATGGTTTTCCTATGCCATATGCCCTCTTTCTTCTTGAAATTCTCCTCAAACATATCATTTTGAATTCTTCATATACCACATAAGGCTCTTCCTACTTCCATAATTGCACAACAGAGTACAAATAGTGCGGCCAAAGATGGAGTATTGTCTCAATTGTGTGAACGCATTGCCATGTTGTTGATATAAATGTTGTAGGCAGTGCCCAAGATGGAGTGTAATTGTTGTGGAGTGTAACCTCTAGGAAATCCTTATTGAAATACCATAAATATGCCTAGTCCAATTTAAAATACTCCTAGATATTGCAACCTCCATATTGGCTATGTTTGGTAAGTAGTGGAGTCTATTTTGGATTGCACTTAGTGCTTGTTATATTTCCACTAAAAGGTTATTGCATAGTTGGACATGTATTTATTCCACCTCACTAATTAGATTGATAGTGTTTCCATGTTGGTATTCAAACACCTCCAAAATCCTACGATTGGTTGTTTATGAAATAATCAAAAAATGAAAAATCTTTGCTCGTAGAAAATCCATTTGCAAACTTCGGGTTCCTCAGGAACACAATTATTTCCCCACTCTTTGGATCATATTTCATCAACTTGCTAGTATCATATCCACTGAAGATAGACAACAAAACGTGCCTTCACTGAAGATCAATAATAGAATAAGTTAAGTATATCACTCCTAAAATCATGATCATTTCTCAATCAAAATGGCACTCCCTCAGATTCATTGGAAATGGTATTTTTCATGCCCTCCTTTAGAACCTACAAGAAGCAATCCAAAAAAAGCATCCATAACGTAAATTTTGTTGGTTGTGGAGCTTGATTATCTTCATGATTCAGAGCTCTTTGTTTTCATCTGTTTTTATACCCCATTAAGAATTTACACCGTGGAAGACTATACACCCCTTGACATAGGGGAGTGCTGGGGGGCTTGCCCCTCCTGCGGGATCCGGGAGAAAGAGAGCCCCCAAAGGAAAAATTTCCATGTAAATGTATATTGTAATTTCATAGTAAATATGGACCATTCATTATAAGGTCACAGATCTAATGGTAGAAGTTATGTTAGGGTTTTTTTCCCTAGAAGGCAACCCTCTTTTATGAGGGAAATGTATCGTGGCTATGTATTATTGAGAATATTGTACTATGAGTGAGGATACTGTGAGAGAAAGAAGAGGAAGTTATAGCAGGTGTGTTGTAGGTTATATCCCTTCATTTGTTGGATAATAATAAAGGAAGGACCTAGAAATTTCTATGGAGGATGAATCCCACACTGGGTGAACCACTTATATCTGTGTCTCTATTTTATTATGTATCTTCTATGTTTTATTTCATCATTTGTTTTATTTTATTTCTTCGCGGTCCTATTTTTCTAACAACTAGTATCAAAGCGAAAGGTAACTTGCAGGAAAAAAGGGTTCATGTTTCGAGTGGGAGAAATGGCGGAAGATGAAAATTTTAGGGTCAAGACATTTAACAGCCAAAACTACCAGTTATGGAAGATGCATATGGAAGATTATTTATGTCAGAAGGATCTATTCCTACCATTTGGTGGAATAGCAAAGAAGTCAATGGCCATGAAGGATGAAGAATGGGAGGTTCTTGATAGAAAGGCACTAGGAACAATACGACTGATCTTGGCAGCGTCGGTGGCTTTCAATATTTCGAAAGAAAAGACAATGAAGGAGTTGATGGATGCATTGGATAAACTATATGAAAAACCCTCGGAGTCCAATAAGGTATTTCTAATGAAGATATTATTTAATATGAAGATGTCAGAAGGTGGGTCTATTGCATATAATTTAAACGAATTTAATACGGTTACTAATCAACTAAGTTCTGTAAAAGTGGACTTTGATGATGAGGTCAGGGCTCTTCTAATATTGTGCTCATTACCAGAAAACTAGAACGGCTTGGACATGGATGTAAGTAACTATGTATCTGGTTCAAACACTTTAAAATTTGATGATGTTTTTGGTGTTATCATTAGTGAGGAAATGCGACGGAAAAGCACAGGTGAGACATCAGGTAATGCATTAAACATGGATAACAGAGGAAGGAAAAAGGATCGAGGAAAGGGATCATGGATTTGCGGGAATTATAGGAAGGGAAGATCCAAATCAAGACTAGGAAATATAGAGTGTTGGAATTGCGGGAAGAAAGGACATCTGATGAAAGACTGCAGAGCTGCAAAGAAACAAAGAGATGGACATCAGGAGAAAAATCAGGAAGCAAACGTAACAAGTGATGTGTTACAAGATTCTTTGATTCTTTCTGTAGATAATATTTTTTAATATTGGGTAGTAGATTCAGGGGCTTCATTTCATGCCTCACCCCACAGGAAACATTTTCTAGATTATGTTCAAGGTGCTTTTGGACAGGTTCATTTGGGTGATGATGCACCATGCAAAATTGTTGGAATGTGAAAGGTAAAAATAAAGGAAAGGAATGGAAACCAATGGTTGTCGAAAGAGGTAAGACATGTTCCATATCTAAGGAAAAATATGATTTCAACAGGTCAGTTGGCAAGTGAAGGTTGTATATCCATATTTACAGATAAGATGTGGAAGGTCACTAAAGGATCACTAGTGATAACAAAAGGAGAGAAGGTAGGTACAATTTATTTATGTATTGGTAATACTGACTCTTCTATCTCTTTAGCTTCTACATGAGTGGATACAATATTGTGGCATCATAGGCTTGGACATGTGAGTGAGAAGGGGATGCAGATACTTCACAAAAGAAAAAAATTTCCAGATCTTAAACAAATTGATTTGGATTTCTGTGAGCATTGTGTTTATGGAAAATAAAAGAGAGTTGTATTTCTCAGCGTCGGAAAAGAAAATAAGAGTGAAACTTGTGCATGCAAATGTATGGGGACTAGCTCAAGTATCATCTTCTGGTGGCTCTCATTATTATGTTACTTTTATTGGTGATGCAACTAGAAAAACTTGGGTTTATTTCATTCGACAAAAATATGATGTTTTTAATACTTTTAAGAAATGGAAAGCTTTAGTTGAGAATGAGACAGGAAAAAGGTTTAAGTTTCTCAGATCAGACAATGGAGGTGAATATTGCAACAAGGAGTTTGATTATTACTGTTCATACCATGGGATTCATAGAGAGAAGACGATTCCAGGAACACCAAAAGAAAATGGTGTGTCAGAAAGGATGAACAAGACAATCATGGAGCATGCAGGGAGTATGAGATTGCATGTTGGTTTTCCCTTACATTTATGGGTAGATGCTATAGATACTATTGTTTACTTAATAAACAGAGGACCTTCAAGCTCTTTGGATGGTGGAATTCCAGAGGAGGCATGGATAGGTAAAAAGGTAAACTATTATTTTTTGAAGACTTTTGGTTGTGAAGCATTTCTCCATATTGATAAAGAAAATAGAGCAAAGCTTGAGGGAAAATCCAAGAAGTGTTTATTGGATACGGTGTTAATGATTTTGGTTATCACTTATGGGATTATGAAAATCAAAAAATCATTAGGAGTAGAGATTTCATATTCAATGAGAAGTTCATGTACAAAGATTAGTTGCAAGGAAATATATAAGAAAAACAAAAACTAGAACACACAGTGCTTGATGAGATCACTGAAAAATAAATTCCAAAGGTACCAGAAAATCAAAATTTACAACAACAGGAGCAGCAAGTACCTCAAACTCTTGCAAGTGTCGTTAGAAGATCTATCAGGTTAATAAGAGCTTGTATGGACTAAAGAAAGTTCTAAGGCAGTGGTATTTGAAGTTTGACACGTTTATGACAGCACAAGGTTATAGTAGATGTCATTCTGATCACTTTGTTTATTTTAAAAGGCTAGAAAATGGAAGCTATATTATCTTGATATTGTATGTAGATGAGATTCTTTTTGGAGGTTCTAATATGCAGGATATAAATGTGCTCAAGAAGAAATTAGTTAATTCATTTGTGATGAAGGATTTGGGTGCTGCAAAGAAAATCTTTGGTATGAGAATAACAAGAGACAGGAAAAATCTCAAATTGACGTTGTCTCAGGGTGAGTACATAGAAAAGGCATTGGATAGGTTTAGAATGCAGAATGCAAAACCAGTTAGTACACCATTTTCCAACCATTTTAACTTAACTAAGGAAATGTGTCCCCAGACACAGGACGAGATAGAATACATGTCCAAGGTACCTTATTCATCAACAGTTGGAAGCTTGATGTATGTGATGGTTTGCACATGACCAGATATTCCACATGCAGTGGGAGTTGTGCGCAGGTATATGAATAATCTAGGTAAAGAACATTAGGAGGAAGTGGATTCACAGGTATTTGAGAGGTACTGCTACTCATGCATTATGTTTTGGAGGTTCAGACATTGTTCTACAAGGATATGTTGATTCAGATATTGTTACACATCATTTTCGTCATCCCTGTGACCGTTAATGATGTAAACCTATATGTTGCCTTCAGAGGGATCAGTGGCCTGAGTTCCTGAAGAGAGAAGAGAGAAGAACTTTTCCTAAGAAAAGAAGTTGCATTTTCCCTTGTAAAAAACCTTGTAAAAAGGAAGTTCGCAGGCTGCCTATGTATTAGGGTGTGAGAATGTCTGATTCTCGCAAGCTGCATCATAGCTAGGGTGTGAACAGTTCGCAGGTTGCACTATAAGCAAGGTGCAAGAATGCCTACACGTGGGAAAAATAAGCGTTTTCTCGAATCTTCTAGAAGGAGAAACTTCTATGGTGAGGTGGCATCCAAATGGTTTGGATCTTACTCGCTTTCATGATTTAGTGGGATCATCCTAACCTCCTCATCTTGTCCTCTTCAACTTATAAAAGGAGAGGAGATCTCATGGAGAAGGGGTTCTTAAGCTTGTTAGCTTTGGTTGGCTTGGAATTATTAGCTTGGTTGGAGTGGCTTTGAGATTTGCTTTGTCAAGATAGATTGTGAATATTATCAGATCTATGCTCTCAGAATTCTTGGAGTGAAAGTGTGTGGGGAATGAAGGACAGTTGGAAGGGACCATATGACATCAAGGCCGTGGTTGTAATCTCTCTTTCACATTTAATATGATACAGTAATATGATTCTTTCCTATAAATCTTGTTGTGTTTTATTGTATGATTCCTTGATCACATACATAGGCTTATATTGAGTTTATGCTATTGCTATCACTTTGGATGGTTGCGTTCTTTTGCAGGATCATCATTGTATGAGCGTTGGAACGGAGCTAGGATGGCGATGGTGAGAGAAAGCGACATTTAAATGGTATGTCACTCATCCCTCTTTAGTTAGTAAATTCAATATCTAAAACTTAGGGAAAGCGTCATGTTCTGTCCTATTTTTTTCTAGATCCAGGTGGATCTAGGGAGATCTGTTAGTGTCTGCACCTACAGATTAGTCCGATAAAAAAATTGGCAACTCCGTTGGGGAATGAATTGTTTCCTAGTTAGTCTAGTTTCCCTTCCTTTGATTGCTTGTTTTCTGGTTTCTGAGTCTGTGGGACATCCATCCAGACTCTCTGGATCTAGAAGTTCACTTAGATTCCCTGTCTTTTTTCAAAATTTTCTTTGATTACAGACATTCTCGCACTGTACCTGTCTGTGGACTGCGAGAATCATTGATGTTCACACCCTACTATTCAGTTAGGTGCGAACTTCTCGCACCCTACCAATGTCTAGCCTACGCGAATACCTAATTCTCGCACTGTACTCTATTGCTAGGCTGCGAAATTGTTTGTGAAAATTTTTGGATTGGGTCTTGTCATCTTTTGATGACCCAGTTTTGTTTTGATCAACTAGATTGAGCTTTTGGAGCCTATATTGATCTGCTTACAGTCTGCTTGACATCCTTTGAGTTGTGTTTAGCCACTTTTTCTTTGTTTGGTTTTGAAGAATTAGTCTCTTGCTTTGAGTGTCTTTCAATTACAAAGCATGTGTTTTTTTTAGAATTGTTTAGGGAGAGATCAGGTTTCTTCTGAATAGTTCGCTTTAAAAGAGAACTTTTAATTTGGGTTTCTTTGTTTTAAGAAAGTTCATTATTGATTTTAGTGAAATTTTTGAAACAAAAAGACTTAATTTCTTGCTTTATATTAGATTGAAGGCATCCTTGCATTTCAAGTAGCGAGATTGCATGATTCTTGGCGTTTTTTGATCTTAAATTATGAAAAAATTTCCCCCTCATGGTCGGGGGGGGGCATGAATCGTGCATTGGTGTTCAGTACCTTTTTCTCATTTCTTGAGAATCTTGATATTGATGAGTTTGATATATTTTGGAACATCATGCATATGGGAATGATAAATGTTTTCTCCTTCTCGTAGCATAGCTTTCATCGAAATGAAAAGATTGCATCTTCATATCTTTGCATAATTTTTGAGTCGGTCAAAACACCATATTGTCCACGCCATCTTCCTTTTGAGTAACAACAGCCTTAAAATAAAGAGCTTATAAAAACTGATTAGATATTTTTTATCTTTTATGGTATCAAACCTACATTAGATTAGTTGTAAGGATTTGGAATAGGTGTGAAAGATAACTTTCCAAAGTTGCAAACAAACATAGAATCTTGAGTTAGGGAGCGGTTAAATCCACTTATTACATTTTGTCCTGG
>JASDQU010011267.1:107200-128428 GCA_032191745.1 Picea mariana
TGAAAGATAACTTTCCAAAGTTGCAAACAAACATAGAATCTTGAGTTAGGGAGCGGTTAAATCCACTTATTACATTTTGTCCTGGGAAGCCCTTCTAACACAAGGGTCAATCACGAGGTCGCATTGAGACTGGCAGAGTTACTCACCCTGCTTTGTTGGTCTTGGTGTAGAGATTGCATGTATTACGGGGGTCACTTGAAGGTATACCCACAATGATGAGTGGAAGCCTCTCAAGTTGATTTCGGGCTAGATACCCTGCCCTTGCGTGTGGATCGGACTGTCGACTGTCCCCCCAGGCTTTATTGTTGTTAGTGGTAACCTTAGTGGCCTATCTCTTTAGGGTCTTTACACAAGGTGACTGTGGAGGGGCAAGTCTTCACGGTACCTGGAATCGACGTTGGCCAAACTCACTCGGGCTCCTTGGAGGGTATACCCACGATTATGTGTGGGAGCTTGCACCAGGGTGTAACTCCGTTAAGCAGGTCATCAACGTAAATTTTTAACCCACTCTATCTCATCCCTTTCTTACTTTGTTCCCGCGACGTTGGATTTCATCACCAACTAGTGTGCTCATTGTGAGAATATTTTGTTTGCTTGCTTGCTTACTAGATTTTTAGCATGTGCTGTTTGTTTTCCTTAGAGGACTCTAGATTGGATTTTTTGTTTTTAATGGCGTCGGTTCCTGAAATGACCAATGAAGGAACCTCTGCTCCAGGGGAACCTTTTGTTTTTCCTTCTTATGGAAACATTGGTCCTCCTCACATCGCTACTTTGAGAGTTCTGGGTCTCATGATTGGATTGTCGGTGTGGTTGTTTTCCACTCAGGTAATCCTGAATGTAGTAATTTCTTCCGTCGTAAGCACTTCCCCCCAAGAAAATCAACCTCATGTTGATCCTTCACCGTCTTCACCAGTAAGGTCTTCTTCGCCTTCTTCACTTGCAAGGTCGCCTTCCATTCCATCTTCTTCGTCGGGTGAAAGTTCTGAAGCTAGTAACCCGGTGAATAAGAAGAAGAAGAATAGGAAGATTAAGAAGAAGAAAGATAAACAAGGGTCAAAACCTCCAACCACTGTCAAACATGTTGGAAAAAAACCAGTTATTTTTAATCATGTTGGGGGTGTTGATGATGTCAAGATCACCCAAACAACCCGTAAGCCCAAGTACCCTTGCAGACTTTGTAAGGGTAGCCATATTCTTAAGGAATGCCCTGGTCTATCCAAGGTTATAGAAGCATGGTCTACACATCCTCACCAACCCACGTTGTTAGCCTCTGAACAACATGCTGACAACCCCCCATTAACCAGTCATGAAATGGTTGGGAAGAAGAAAAGTAGAGTCAAGTTCCCGTGTATGTTATGCAAAGGGAGTCATCTAACTCATCTTTGCCCTCATATGGACAAAGCCTTGAAATTACTGGAAGACATGACTGTTTCACAGCCTCAACTTCCAGCTGCATACCGTAATCTTTCTCTCAACCCTCCAATAGTTGATGGGATGATCACTCTGGTCCCTTCACTGGTCAATCTAGTTGATCATGTCGTCAATCTGGTCACGTCCTTAATTGAACCAGTTGACAAAGTGGTTGATTCGATACCATCCTCGGTCAATCCCGCTCTCCCCTCAGAGAGTGAAACTAAAGTGGTCAATCTGATCCCATCTTCGGTCGATCCTACTCTCCCACTATAGAGTAAACCCGATATTGCCCATGTTTTTCTCGTTGATACAGAATCTCCCGTGCCGAGGGGTATTCCTCCTTCTCTCGTAGGACCCCCTCCAAGTAATGAGGCCATTCGTTTCGATTGGGGTGTGCTAACTAGACCTCGTCTTCCCTCTTACCTTCCTTTCCAGATTACAGTACAAGTTTGTAGTCGGGACATTCCCCAAACGTTGATAGATGAAGGTTCATCTGTTAGTATTTTGTCCTCTATTGCTTGGAAATCTTTGGGTTGTCCTCCACTTGCGTCGGTTACACAGAATCTGTTAGCTTTTAACAGAAGAACTAGTCAACCTTTAGGGACCCTTCCCCAGTTTTCTGTAACTTTGGGAGGGGAAACTGTCTTTATTGACGTCATGGTAGTCCAAGACCCCTTGGATTTTTCTTTACTCCTTGGGTGAGATTATGTCTATGCCATGAAAGTTATTGTGTCTACTCTTTTTCATGTGATATCTTTCCCTCACGATGGACGAGTTGTGATTGTTGATCAACTTTCATTCATTGACCCTGACTGGATTGCCTCCCTAAATGTTTCTTATATACAGACGGTATCACCCCCACCACAGGTCAATTATGTGGCATTGTTGCCCATGGCTTCAACTTCTCATGACTTAGATCCAGTAGTTGACATGGTGATCTCTTCGGTCAGGCTATTGGAGCTTGATCTCTTTACACTTGTTGAGACCCTCGACATGGTGTCCTTCCAGCGTGCGTTTCTTCCTTCTAGTGAAGACCTCTTGGAATCCATGACTGAGTTTTGTCCTTTGACATGGTGTCATTCCAGAGCATTGTCCTCTTGGAATCCATGATCAAGAAGAGGTCTTCGAGGATAGTTTTTGCGTCTCTGTAACAACCTCATTAAAAAATGAAACAGAAGTTTCGAGGATAGTTTTTGCGTCTCTGTAACAACCTCGTTAAAAAATGAAACAGAGGTTACGAGGATAGTTTTTTGTCTTTGTGGAAACCTCGTTAAAAAATGAAACAGAGGTTACGAGCATAGTTCTTGTTTCTGTGTCAATCTCATTAAAAAATGAAATAGTTTTCCCCCTCTCTGTTTGAGTCAAGTCCTTCGTCTAGTATTTGAAGCTTCATTTCCTCTGCCTTTGTGGTTGGATGAAACGAAGCTTGGGGGGCATTTGCCTCAGCCTCTGGACTTCATGCTGAAGTTGAGCCGCTAGCTTCTTAAGTTGGGGGCTAAGTACCAACCATGTGAATTCGTGGATAATGTGTTGGGAAGTTCAAGCATAGTTTTTACTTTGGTTCAAGCTTGTGTAAAAATGAAACAACCTACCTCAAGCATAGTTTTCCGCTGGTTCAAGCTTGCATAAAAATGAAACCAGGTCCAAGCATATTTTTGTTTAGTTTTTAAGCTTGTGTAAAAATAAAATCTATCCCAAGCATAGTTTTGTTTTGTTTTAAAGCTTGCGTAAAAATGAAAACAATCCCGAGCTTAGTCTTTGTTCTTTCTCATGCTCGTAAATACATGAGAATAAGTTACCGAGCTTAGTCTTTATTCTTTCTCATGCTCGTAAATAAGTGAGAATGTAACCGAGTATACTTTTATCACTTTTTCGGACTCGTAAAGGTTATACAAAAAAGGAACCCCCTAGAGTTCCCTTTAAGCTCTTTTCAGACTCTCTAAACATGAAAAGATTGTTGAGCGACCTTGTTCTTTTCATGCTCGTTAACGTATTTGAAGAAAACATCTGTTGGGCGATAATTTATCTCTTTTTCAGTCTCGTCAGACTATTTTACGAAAAAGGAACTGAGAGAGTTCTCTTTTAATCTTTTTTCTAGACTCTATAATCATGAAAAACCTTCGAGTTTTCTATCTTTGGACTCGTTAAACAAACATCGACAAACCCATAATGGGACCGAACCACTCCTTGCTAGGGTTCGTTAAACATACTCCGAGGGACTCATCCGAAGGATGAGCTTACATTACAAGCATATGTTATCCTCCTCAATCTTGTGTAAAAATAAAAGAGGTACTCGCCAGAAATGGTGGGGGAAAAATTGGGAAAGAATTGTGTCTAAACCTGTATTCTATGGAAGAGTCACTTTTGAACATGACACCCTTTCACTCGCTTTATGTCTAGGTTGGAAAATCCACTTGTCTTCTGATCATACTCCTTTATGAGATTACAAATCGGTCTGTGATCCTTGTTTTTGAGTCAATGTTTCCAAGACAATTGTCGTGTCGTCAATATGTTCAAAAAGATGTCCAACCTGAAAAGCCTTCTATTGCGTTGGCCATCCCTCAGTCAGTCTTGAATCACTTTTTACTCTGATCTACATCAAATCTTGTTACCTGTTTCGTGTCATTGATGTGGGATACATTAAGGCCCTCTTGTGACGAGTCTTTTCCTGTCGACTTCAACTCATTATCTAGGAATTAGACTTAGAAACTAATTGGTACATTGTAACTTGCATGCCTCAATGGTAGGTTTCCTCGCTTTCGACAGTGGGTTTTCATTATCGACCCCTGATCGAGAGATTTCGTCGAGTGTTCGACCTCAGCTCATTGATTCACATTCATTGGATTTTACCAGAGTACCTTGGGATTCATTTACATTAATGGTGATTTACCTCACACTTGTTAACGGTATACACTAATGACCGGTAATCAAGTGGTTTCTACCATGTTCGACTTCAACACATGTATTCGCATGGTTAGATTCGTACTATAGAGTAATAGAGATGAAGACCCTGGATATTTTTCTGACAGATCCATGTTGCATTGGAGTATATTTAGTGTACTGTTGCATAGATCCACATTGTATGTCTGGTGGCTATGTTTAAATTTGAGTCTTTAACACATAGATCCACAGTGTATTTTTGGTGGCTATGTTCAGATTTGAGTCATATTGGCATGGATCCACAGTGTATGTTTGGTGGCCATGACCTGTCTTACTTGACATGGATCTTCACATGTTGGAATTTATGCTTTGAGTCATTTGTATTCTGAGTATGGGAATGCCTACCTCAGTGATGATATATTATTGTACTGTATTTCCTTGTTTGTTGGCAGGTTTCCGACCGACTGTTCCTTGTTCCCTACACACACTCGACAAAGTATTTCAGCTATCACTTTGTTCTAACTTCATACTTTTGGGGGGCTCTTTGTTACACATTATTTTCATCATCCCTGTGACCGTTAATGATGTAAACCTATTTGTTTCCTTTAGAGGGGTCAGTGGCCTGAGTTCCTGAAGAGAGAAGAGAGAAGAACTTTTCCTGAGAAAAGAAGTTGCATTTTCCCTTGTAAAAAACCTTGTAAAAAGGAATTTCGTAGGCTGCCTATGTATTAGGGTGCGAGAATGCCTGATTCTCGCAGGATGCATCATAGCTAGGGTGTGAACAGTTCGCAGTTTGCACTATAAGCAGGGTGCAAGAATGCCTACACGTGGGAAAAATAAGCGTTTTCTCGAATCTTCTAGAAGGAGAAACTTCTATGGTGAGGTGGCATCCGAATGGTTTGGATCTTACTCACTTTCATGATTTAGTGGGATCATCCTAACCTCCTCACGTTATCCTCTTCAACTTATAAAAGGAGAGGAGCTCTCATGGAGAAGGGGTTCTTGAGCTTGTTAGATTTGGTTGGCTTGGAATTATTAGCTTGGTTGGAGTGGCTTTGAGATTTGCTTTGTCAAGATAGATTGTGAATATTATTAGATCTATGCTCTCAGAATTCTTGGAGTGAAAGTGTGTGGGGAATGAAGGACAGTTGGAAGGGACCATACGACATCAAGGCCATGGTTGTAATCTCTCTTTCACATTTAATATGACACAGTAATATGATTCTTTCCTATAAAGCTTGTTGTGTTTTATTGTATGATTCCTTGATCACATACATAGGTTTATATTGAGTTTATGCTATTGCTATCACTTTGGATGGTTGCGTTCTTTTGCAAGATCATCATTGTATGAGCGTTGGAACAGAGATAGGATGGCAATGGCGAGAGGAAGCCACATTTAAATGGTATGTCACTCATCCCTCTTTAGTTAGTAAATTCAATATCTAAAACTTAGGGAAAGCGTCATGTTCTGTCCTATTTTGTTCTAGATCCAGGTGGATCGAGGGAGATCTGTTAGTGTCTGCACCTACCGATTAGTTCGATAATAGATATGCCAGGTGATAAATATAGCAGGAGGAGCACCACATGGTATGGTTTTACTGTAGGTGGAAAAACAATAAGTTGGATTTCAAAACTACAAAAGGTTGTTCCAATTTCAACAACAGAGGCAGAGTATGTTGTTTCTACAAAGGCTAGTAAAGAGATGATTTGGTTACATAGGTTTATGGAAGAATTGGGAAAGAAGAAGGAGAATAGCAGGTTGTATTGTGATAGTGAGAGTGTCATTCATTTTGCAAAGCCTTCCATTTGAAGACTAAGCATATACATCTCAGGTACCATTTCATATGATCTGTCTTGGAAGATGGAAATTTGAAGTTGGAAAAGATACAAACTAGCCAGAATCATGCAGACATGTTAACAAAGGGAGTAACCAAGGAGAAATTGAGTTCCTACTCAGTTTCAGTCAGTATTCAAGAATGAAGATGAATATGAGAAATTTTCCAGGTCCAAGAAGGATCATATTCCATCAGATACAACAACGGTGGAGTTTTTGATATCAGTCTCCAAGTGAGATATTGTTGGTTGTGGAGATTGATTATCTTCCTGATTCAGAGGTCTTTGTTTTCAACCATTTTTATACCCCATGAAGACTTTACACCCTGGAAGAATGTACACCCCTCCATGCAGGGGACTGCATGGGGGTCTTTCCCCTCCTACGTGGTCCAGGGGGGCTATCCCCTTGGTTGGGGGGTTTGAGGGAAAGCAGGCCCCTGACGAGGGTTTAGGGGCGAAGCCCTCGAAGGAAAAATTGCCTTGTAAATGTATATTGTAATTTCATACTAAATATGAACCATTCATTATAAGGTCACAGATATGACGGTAGAAGTTATGTTAGGGTTTTTTTCCCTAGAAGGAAACCCTCTTTTATGAGGGAAATGTATTGTGGCTATGTATTATTCTGAATATTGTATTCTGAGTGAGGATATTGTGAGAGAAATAAGAGGAAGTTACAACGGATGTGTTGTAGGTTGTATCCCTTCATTTGATGGATAATAATAAAGGAAGGACTTGGAAATTTCTCTAGTGGATGTATCCCACACTAGGTGAACCACGTACATATGTGTCTCTATTGTATTGTGTATCTTATGTGTTTTATTTCTGCATTTGTTTTATTTTATTGCTTCGCGAACCTATTTTTCTAACAAAGTTCACTAGTTTTCCTATCGAACCTCATTCCCAATGGTTGGCCATAAATGTGATTGAATTCTAGATTTGGTGCAGGAGGATTCTTTGGATTACATATTTCTTTTTTTATATGACTCTTCCCTCCTTGCTACCATTGAGTGCATCAAATAGGTATAAACCAGCATTCCCTTTTGTTGCAGAGAGCTTTAATATTCTTGTTGGTCATACGTTCTAGAGATCACTCCTCTACATGTATTATTTCAAAACAAATATGTCAAGTGATATTCCCTTCCCTAAGATATCAAATGTTTTGCTACAAGATGATAATGGGCAGTGCATTTCATTTATCAACTTTCGTTTCTTGAAGATTCATTAGTCTAGAATGATTTATGCTCCAAATGCACCCTTCTTACAATAGCCTTAAATCCATGATTTTATCCTTGTTCTAGTCCAAATCCAATATCATTTGAGGTGAATTTAAAGAGACCATAAAACTGCTTGAAATGACCACTTAACTTGCTAAAAAATACCTTAAACACTATCATGAAAGTCTCCTAGAAATTTGAATTGGCCACCTTTTTTTGCAACTGTTATAATGGATGCCTTAAAATGCTTTTGCATTTTGAGGGGTAACACTTGGATCCATATGGGGACTTTCACTCTTACAAAGAGTGTAATAGAACTTATTCTTCCTACCCTACATCTAACCATATTAAGATGCACTTGCTAAGTAAAATCATAAAGGCAATGCAACCATCATGTCATCTTATCAACACCGTGATACCTTCCCTTGTCTTTGGTTATAAACCAAAACAAGGATACATCAAACATCAGAAGTCATAAGTTGGAATCTCTATCACTTATTGTTAGGAAATGGAAGTGAGTTATTGAAAATGGACAAGAACACCAAGATCATGCCAGGGTTAGTGTGTATTTTTACAAGTTCTCTTTTTCCATTATTGGATAAGGCTGGTGTAAGCATAATCAAACCATGAAATATCATTCATCACTCTTCAAGCAACAGAGATTTAGAAGACTCCAAAATATGCAACGAAATTTCTTCCCCTCTTTGCTACCCTCAATAAAAAAATGCATATGAAGTATGAAAATAAAAATCAAACCTAAAAAAGTACATAATCTCAAGACCTAGGGCTTGCTTCCCTTTCTTAGGAGGTCGAAAATATCTAAAAAAAAACAAAAATTGGAAATGTCATTGTCCCAAACATATTGCAGTCTCAAAAACAATATTTCACTGATTTTTCATACATAGGTAGGGAAAAAGATAGAGACATCAATCACGGGAAAATTTCTGCATCATTATTGCAATGAAAAACCCATTTGTGCTTCATCAAATCTTCCCTAGTGAGGAGAACATACAATTTTTCATCAACCATGGAAAAATATTAACGTATCTCCATTGAGATGTCTTCTTTATGTCCCATAAAGTGACCCTCAATGCTTATTGGAAGTGGAGTATTCCAACTCATCTTTTCCTCCATCATGCTCTCACCATTTGTGTCAAATAAAGATGTTTGACTCCTAGATTAATTAGCATGTGTTGTTTGTTCTACTTAGTTGGCCTTAGGATTGAGTCTGTGTCTAATGGCATCAGTTCTGGGGTCTCCCAACCAGCATCGTGTCCTATTACCGCCACTTGTTGGCATGTGTCATTTGACTCCAAACATGCCCCTATAATGCCTAGATAGCATACCAATAGTAATAGATCATAATACAAGTGTGAAAGAGTAACATTATGGTAATCATTATGAGCTTATTGTGATACCAACATAATACTAGTAATGAAGTAGAACCATTGTACTAATTAATGTTACAACTTGACTGGCTGATCGTTTCTGTCATTGATGGTGTTATAGGACGTACAAGAAAACATGTATTTGTTAGATATATCTTCATTCAGTGAGGGATGTTTAGATAGAATAGAGAAAAGTGAGACATCTAGTAGGTCTAATAGGTAGAGATCAACTAGAGGTGAGAAGATCCGAAGAAAATTCCATAGACACATGGAATTTTTTATTTCAAAAGGAGGATCATGCTCTTATGATCATGAGAGCATAGATGACATAAAGGTTCCCTTGAGGTACAAACATATAGTGAAATGATGGGTACCCAAGGATCTTCTTGAAATAAACACTGATTTTTGTGTAAACGAAAAGATATATCGAATTGCTCCATCAGCGTTACATGGATTGGGGATATTTTCTATGGATGGAATAAAGGTATGTTATGATGGATTAACTTAATTGATGGAGTATGTCATACCCTATTATATCTACAAATATTGGATATTAATATTCCAATATACAAAAAGTATGTGAAGATATGGCTTGGCTGCAAATTATATACAACTAAAAGACAATGATCAAAATAACGTAGAAACTATCTATATTGATGGAAGGCAAAAAGTAGTGGGGAATATTGCAGGGTTTATAAATAGTACACAACCCATGACCACAAATAAGCAACCCAATTGTGTATTTGAGGGGCGTGAAGGAAACCGTGCATTCATATGTGCAATAAAATCAATAGCTGCAAGGGAAGAGTTATTGAATGATTACAATTTGAATCAAATAGATACATGCGTTGTTATTATGGGAGCGGTACGTATACTAATTTACCCAACCTATAAACAATGACTCTTATATTTTATGATTTACATTATGTTCTTTACGGTTTTAATCCATTTGGAGAGCTTTGGTCTGTTTACTCAGTGTGGCCTATTTTTGTTATCAACAATAACATTCCTCCTTGGATGCCAATAAAGAGGGAGGATTTCTCATATATTTCAATTTATTTCTCATGATAATGATCACGGTTCTAATTTTACTGTAATGTGGCAAGTTGATCTTGGTAAATCAAAAGTGGCCTTAGAACAGGTAAACGAACAACAATTTTCAAATTGCATTTAATGTGCATTTTATTTATGTGGCGATCAATTATTTTATTTGTTTACATAACTGAATTATCATTTATTTTATTGAATATATAGTCGGTGGTCCATGATGCTTATGATGATTCATTCAGCGAAAGGGATTTGTATGAATCCCTCAACCCTATGGTTTTAATTAAAAAAAATATCAATAAAGCAAACAGGGAACTAGCTCACTTGTTAGATATTCTAGATCAAACTCTTGAGGTCGAAGAAAGGATCAAATAAGTTATGACAAGGCTTAACACATATAAGGTAATAACCATAATTTCAAGTGGTTTTATTTTTATTTCATAAGATCAATTATGAAAGAATGATTTTTAACTTTTACATTATCTAAACGAAAAAAATGTTTTCTTTTTTATATAGAGATTTTTGGATCATGTTAACCCCGACATGCATGGTCTCGATAGTAGTGGCACTTCACATACGCCACAGGGTCTCGATGTAGGCCCTCATAAACCTGTCAAGACATGGCTATCCATATATCAACTTTCCACACTATTAGGTGGGATCCATGACACACAACCTGACCAGGAAGCGGCCACACAGGTAGGCTTTGGAGGTGGTGACAGAGATGAGGCTAATGATTTGGCCAACTATATGGTTTATTTTCCTAAATAAATATGTGTGACCAACACACGGACCCTTAAGGGCACATTTACAGTCAATGAGGAAGGACTTCCATTAAAGCATGTTAAAGTCCCAGGTAATTTTTAAAATTTTAATTGTTTCATGTTCTCTATGTAGACAAATGTAAATCATCTAAATTATTATTTTTAAATTAATAATCATATAATATTTTTGCGTGTAGGGAACAATGATTTGTATAGGTCCTTGGAGAATAAGGCATTGTTGTTTTTTGGTCCCACCATACGGGAGAGGTGGAATTCCGATAATTCCAACCTCAAAAATGAATTGATGGATTATCTTGAAAGCTTTTTTGGTGTAGACACATTTAATAAGACCTTGGCCAATGTCGCAGCTGGCCAATATTTAAAATATACGCGAGAAACGTATCGGAAGCACTTGAAACAAAATTATAGGTATGAGCATCCTCTAATGATTCTAGAAAGGGATTGGAAGGCCCTCATTGAGGATGCAAAAGAGAAGAAATTGGCAGATGAAGGAAAAACACCCTCAGGTCCCAGAAGGTAAATTATAATTTCAATTCAATACCTTCAATTTTTTTAGATCTAAATAAAAGTGTGGTATATATTAACATACTTGAAGCTTTTGATGATATGTTGACTGACACCTCAAAGGAAACAAAAGCAAGGCTTGCCAAATGTGGCTAGTACATGCTAGGCTAGGGAGGCTACTTGAAGTTGTAATCATGAATTGTAAGTACCCAAATATCGTATTTGTATCACCTTCAAACTTTTAGGTAATTGCAGCCAATAACATTAAAAATACATACTCTTATGCAATGCAGGGTGATGAGTTCAATACTGAAACCGCAGAGGAAGACCTCCATATTGGTTACAAGTACAGCTATAAAGTTGTATTTGAACACCAGAAAAACTTGGGGCAGTTACCAAGAACCACTTTGTAGGATAAGGTAAATAAAATTCAATCCACATTAACCTTTATTATTAATATAATACATTCATGTTTGATATCACCGATAAATTTAATGTGTTACAACTTTTTTTTAATCAGGGGAGCAACACAATCAACCAACCCACTAGTATTGGAGAGTAGTGCGTTGATATTGGTTTGCAACCATAAGATGGTTCTCCCGTGCAGTCTCATTCCACTGGGGTGCATCCCCATGATGGTTCTACGACAGAGGCACATGACAGTAATATGGTTGTATTTTAATCATATACTTAATAATTTCATAGTTATACATTTTGTACTTCTATTTTTTTTACTTATACATTTATGATTTTCCTTATAAAGTTTGTGGTCTCAATGGAAGAGAATGTTGTACCTGAGGGTCGTACAGTTGAAGACAAGTACGTGGGGGAAACCATTCCAACAGTGTTGACTAGTGCACTAGGTAAATAATGACATTGGAAGTGTTTTTTTTAATATTACTTAACTAGTTTAATGATATTTAAAAACTGGCCATCCAAATTTTATATTTTTTGCTTTTGTAGGTGATGCCTCATTACAGCGGCCTCCATGACCCCGTGAGTACCCCGTGACTAGGCCTGCTCTGTGTGAGATGACGCAATCACAATCATATTTTTAAGAGCACCCAGAGAACAAAGACATAGATATTGATGAAATGATTAGGAATTTTAGAGCTAAGAAGAAGAGGTTGGCTAAAACTAAATAATGATGTACAATATTTTAATAACTATTTATAAAATCCATTTTCTATGAAATCATTTTTTGTGCTTGTTGGTTCGCCAAAATGTCATTCTTTTACCAACCTTTTACTTCACTTTTCACCATATTTTTTTTTCTCGTAGCCTTACATTAAGACCATTTTCATGATTACATATGAGTTTAGACCTATTATTTTCCAAAGCATTCATTTTAGTATTTTGAGTGAGTTTATGATTAAATATTGGAAAAATAACATGTTTTCACTTATACATCAAAGTGGGATGAGTTCTACGATGTTTACAGGTGCATTTTAATACTCCAACCAAGTCATATGATGGAATAGAATAAAGCATCTTTTCACATCAATTTTCATTCTCTAGTTTTAGATGTAAAGTTCTTTAGTGTAGTGTAGTGTATTATGTAATGGAATAGTTGTTACTTTTCTCTTAAGAGAATTGAGCTCACTCCAAATGGATCAAGGAAACATTTTATTTCATTGTAAATAGTTGTGAATATTGGTATGTATATATGTTTGTTTTTGTTGTAAATATTTCAATAGATTTATATGCTAGGTATTGGGGAATTGAGAGTGATGTGAGAGGGGGGAGGGGCCATAAGAGTTTCTGCCTTCACGTGGTTGGCCCTGTTCAGTAGAGAATAATTTATTGGAGACATTTAATCTTGGATCAAACCTCCCTCGATCCAACAAAGCAACAACAAAATCAATGTTGACTTCATTGCTTCTACTTCAAATCAAGGGAGGTAGTTTGATCAAATATTAGACACACAACTCAAATAAATTATTCTCGAAGCCAAGAGGAGTTCATTTAGGTATGTTCTGACACTCTCATAAAAATGCATCTTAGAGTAAATAATGCACTACAAATATGACTTGGATTGATTTTGTAGATATTTATGGAGGTTGAATGATTTTGGCATTTACTTTAAGATATTTCTTCATCGAGTGAGGAAATCTCAAGACAAACAGAGGGTCATATAGTTGAAGAAAAACACGTGGGGGGAAATATTCCAAATGTTCCAACCAGTTCATCATATCAGGTGTGATTGCTCCTTTCAGCATAGTTTATATAGCCATCAATTCTAGTTATGTTTAATGTTTATGAATTCTTAGGTGATTATTTATTAATGCAGGGTTTGCTATGTGATAATTTATTGAGATATATCATCTTTTTAGTACTTTTCATGTTATCTCCTTACATCCAGTAATGGTATATACGAGTCCATTTATATTGAGTGAAATAAACCTTAGCTTCCTATAGGGATTGATGAAGCGTTAGTTCATGCATCTACTGCTAGGGGTCCTCCTAGAATAAGGCCAAATGAACAGAGAAAAATTTACATGATAAATGTTGTTGTACTATGCCTCATTTTTTCTAGGCATTGTTCCAGATCATGGAGCATGTATTGTTACCATCCATCCTAATAAGATCATCTTCTACTATGTTTGTTTCATATTTTTCTTTCCATATTCATTCCCATAGTTCACTTTTACCTTTGAGACATCTCATGGATACAACAACTTATTAGTGATCTGTTTTGAGCCATAAAATAAAGGACTTTCAATTGACGAACTTATGTTTTGAGCTTTAGAGTTATTTCCCTTTGGTGGAGAATTCCCTATAATTATTTTAGGATTTCAATCTGATGCATCAATTAGTCCTTTTAAGAAATTTTCCTTTGGTGGCGAATTCCCTAATTTTAGGATTTTTCCTAGATTTCATCTATAAAACCTCTGAGGCTTATTATTTCTCTCTTTTTCCCCTTTAATTTTCCAAATCATTGAGAAGACCAAGATATTCCCTTCTACATCCATTGCAGGTTGTAGGTTAAATCTTTGACAGTGGGGAAGATTCAAAATCTCATGCAATTCAATCTCCTGGCATGTGGGAAAACATGCGACAAAAAAGTGATACTATGTTACAAAATTTGCACAGCTAACATGACCTATGTATCATGTTTTAGGAGCTTCACCACACGTCATGTTGAAGGATTTTTCTCTATCTAAAATGGATCTTTTACATATTTCAATTTTGTTTATGGATTGGAAGATATCATTGTCACAAGCCCCAAGACTACTTAGTTCTTCAAGCTCTCTCCCTTCTTAAACAACTCTCCAATTATAGCTCCAAAGGCTATGACAAGATGATTCATATACATCTATGGAAGGATTTCTTCATTATATAAAATTGGTCTATGACAAATTTTGATTTCACCTCTTGAAACAAAAGTTATAAGCAATTTGAAGCAACTGCCCCAAAATAGCATTGGAATTTTTGAAATTTATCTTCTTTACGTAGGCATTTTAACTACTCCATAAAATTCTCATCAGTTCATCATTTGAAGCTCAAGATAGCTCATTTTATTTGTTTGAGCCTCATCCACATGGGTTTTTGACATATTGATGATACCTACCAATTGCCCTCTTTTTTAAACAACAAGGAGAATGTCTTTTTATGGTTTTTAAGCTTATTTTGCACCATGTTTTCATAACTATTTTAGCTCTCCCAACGAGAAATCTTGTTTAAGATTCAAAGGTTGTTTGGCTATAGTGACTCTTCATCCTCAAAGATGCACATTCAAGGTTTTATTTTCCTTTTTTTTCAATCAAGTTAAGAGTCATTCTTTGCATTCAATGTTGTTATTAAAAGATTTGTTACATGCTTGAACAATCCTTTTATTGCTTTTAATCGAAGTGTTATATGCATGCATCAAAAATGGTGAAGGGAAAGAAAGTTCCTCCCAAAATCTAGACACATGGCTTACAACCACCATGTTCTCATCTAAAATATCCTTGGAATCATCATATTCAACATTATACTGCAGATACTGAGATGTCATGCCTCTGCACTAGGTGCAAAAAAGAAGAAAGATAGGTCAAACCCGTCAATTGATAAAATATCTACTTGCAAAGATCTCATGCTCCAATTCTCATATCAATCAATCAAAAATAAAGGATGAGCTATTTCCATGCTCCATCACCCTTTTGAGTTTAGTTTAGAATGCAAATACCCTATTGGTGCAATTCCAAGACAAAGTCTTTGAAAGTATTAATGAAAGAACACCATTGTTCATGCAGTTCAGTTCATTAATAGAGTTGTGCTCCATGAACATGTAATAGATTCTATGGAGCAACAAGGGTTTCTTAATAATCTATTTTTTTTATTTATGTGATCTAGGTGGACAATATTTCATCTTGGTAATTGTATTCAAAAAATTTAATTGAGCTTAATTTTTAATTTGTAATATTGAGTCGAAGATTCAAAGTCTAGGTTGGAAAGTTGAAATGTCTAAGAAGGTAAGTGAAAGGTCATGGAAAGGTTGGAACACCAACAATGACACCTAATTCCTATAAATGAATATTTGTTACAAGATCCAAAGGAGGGGGCTCAGACTTGGTAAGCAAGTTATCTTGTAACTAAGTTTGGGGTGCTATTAGGATTGACTTAATACAAAATTTAATAGTTATTAATTTTGTGAGATATCTTCTTCGTATATAACTTTTTTCAGTTCAATGTGAGTATATATTATTGGTTGTTGTGGACTGTTCCCTCTTTCAATTTCATATGCTTATTATCATGTCCTTTTCTAACTTGGTTTTGAGATGGGGATGGGACTAGGATGTTTACAACTATCTTGCAAGTCTAGCCACTCTCGTAATATTCTATGAGTTCACAATGGTGGACTATTCTCTCCCCAGACTTGTGTAATATAGCATTTCAATTCCAATCATACCTTAACTTGCTCCTAGTAGTAGGATTTACTTTCCACGTCTATTTTCTTCATGTTTTTTTTTTAAACATAAACAAAAAATAAATAAAAACCATAAAATGAATCTAGTAGCCAGTGCCACAAACTAGACTATTGGAAATAAAGGTGGGAACTATGCTTTGAAGGTTGTATCCTGACAAATCCATGTGTGTTAACAAGGTTCAAAATATCACATCAACAAGATCGATGGGTACTTTGGCCTTCCCTTCGACTATGCTCCAAAGTTCCATATCCTCCGACATCTGCAATTTACACTTTCACAAAGTAAAGTTGGAAGCTCCATATAGTTGGTCACACTCTTTGAAACCTAACATGGATTCAACTATTCTTGCTTCTCCTTAAACACAATTCAGAAAAAAATGGATCAAGCAGAAATCAAATATTGAGTCAAGCATAAACAATAATCCAATCACTATAAGTGTCACGAGCATCTCACACTCTTGAAACCCCTCACAAGTCCAAGCACCCATCTCAGGCATGGACCAATTTCAATCATTGAAGAATCTGTATCACACCTTTTGAGATCCTCTGACAACTTCCTCTCATAGTAAATAACACATTCCATACACAAATCTAGAAAATCATAGATGCATGGCTCTAATACCATGTCAATTTTTCATCTCATAGATTAGATATGCACTTAAAGAATAAAACCTATAGGTACTAAAACTGAAATCTTAGGTTCCATCTATCAAACATTCAAATATGTATATACGAAAACTTTTGTGAGGTAAATTTAGGAGTTCAAACACAATACTTAGTGGGAAACTCAAAACAACAGATAGAAAATGACTTATCTATATAAATTTACAATCATGAAAGTAGGAAAATGAGCTACAATAGCTAGGTAGGACCTACTCTACATCACAAAACAATCTAAAATATTTCAGACAACAAGGAAAAGCTCCAACAACAATCACATCAACTTTGTATTAATCAGAAGATAGATCATCACAGTAGCATGGCATCACATAGAAGCTTCTACAACAACCTTCAAGCAAAACACTCACTCATAACTATATTTAAATGCACCTAGCCATCTCTTTCATAGATGTCCAAGTGAAGATGTTGTTATAAAATAAGTTGAACATAACCAAGCGGTGCACCCCATGTGTAAGAGTAACTCCTACATTGAATGTGCCACTTACACAAGGAATATCTCCTTAATTAGTGCTCCCTCATCACTGTTGTCATGACCCCCAAATGAGGCATCCTACATTGTGATTATACCACATAGCATATGTCAGAAATAAAATCCAAAGGAGGTGCCCTACATGTTGTAAATTCTAACCAAAGGTATGACATGATAGCCTTAAGGAATGCAACAAGTTTTTGTCATAATTGTTACATGCAAGGTTAAAGTAACAACAAAGGGTCCTTTGAAATAGGAAAGTGTAACTCTATCAATAATTTATACATGCTTGAAGGTAACTCTCCAAGATTAAATGTGTCTCACCTCCATGAATTGTGTCCTCATAAGAAACTCACCATACTTGAGAGTATCTCCCAATGTAAGTTTGCCTTACCTTCAACCAAGCAATCTAGAGCTCAACTTTCTGAAGCTGAATAGAGAACCAACATGGAGCAACCAAGTAAACCAACACAAGCCAAGTGATGAGACAAATACAAAGCAATGTCAAATCTTGTGATTGGATTCAAGAAAGTAACATTGATAGCATGAAGTAGGTGGTAAGATATAGGCACCACATAATTTTTCTTTATGTTACACCATAGCTGTGATTTATGTTCTTTTGGATGGGATGTGTATGTTATCTTCAACCAAGGAAACGATAGATTCTTAGTGATGAAGAAAGTGGCATAATGGTGAAACATAGGAATTAATAGTTGCGGAATTTCCCTTTGTTGATTGCAAGTACATGCCAATTGCAACCAAAAGTAATTGAAGGAAACAATATTTTTTGCACTTTATTTCCTAAGGTAACATATTTTGAAGTTATTGGTGACAAAAAAAAGAGGTGCCCATCCATTATTGCTACATTATGAAATATATATTTGATCTATTTCTCCACCCACCTCTTGTATATTTCTTTTTGTTCAGGAGCATCTTCCCTTCAAAATATTCCACAAGAAGTTTGTTATTCATGATTTTTTCCATCACATAAAAAACCATAATTTTAATGAAAAACCAAGAGGTCCATCCCTAAGCCATTTTTCAAATTCAATACTTGTCAAAAACCCCAAAAGGAAACAATATTGGAAAACTCGACAAGATGTCCATTAAAAATGATGAAGAAAGGTAGATCTATGAATAATCCTTCGATCCACATGAACCCCCATGAATAATCCTTCAATACTTGTGAGCATGTAATAGGTTCGAGAAAAAGGTTTGTGACTATATGAAAACACTTGTCAAAAATCTCAATAATGGAAACCATTGGAGTGGTGACTCCAAGAGAACCTAGCTGTAACCATGGAAGAAATTGTCAAATGTCATGCTTTGTTTCCTCTTTGATACCATTTTGTTTGTTTTTTATTTGTTTTTAAAACACCTACAGGTCATCGGTCTTCCGAATTCTCTAGCGTCATTGCCATAGCGTAAATGTCGTAGGTGAGACATCACTAATATAACATTCACATTGGACAACCGACGTTAGCTTTCATCGGTCTTCCTGTGTCCCTAGCGTCGTTTTCATTATGTCAACATCGCAGGTGAGACATCGTTGATATAGCATACGCATCTAAATACTAATGTTACCTTTCGGTGGTCTTTCGATGTCCCTAGCATCACTGTAATAGAGTCAACGTCCCAGGTAAGACGTCACTAATATAGCATACACGTCTGAAGACTGACATTACCTTCCATCGGTCTTCCGGTGTCCCTAGTGTCTTTGTCATGACGTCAACATCGCAGGTGATACATTGTTGATATAGCATACACATTGGAATACTGACGTGACCTTCCGTCGGTCTTTTGATGGGTTGTGGCGTCGCAGGTGAGATGTCTTGGTGTCACTGTAGCAACGTCCATAGTGGGCTTGGACAGTGAAGTATGAGACGACACATGTCACCATGAAACGTCGCAACATAGATGATATATGTGTCGTCGGAAGACTGATGTCATGTGAAATGGTATTTGAGGGGGTCCAATATTTGTCGTTCTCCCAACAATATAAAGTGGTAATTGCTATGAACACACCTTTGGAAAATGACCCAAATGTACTAGTGTTGAGCATACATATAACTTTCTTATAGATTAAGAGTAGTAAACTTATATATATATATATATATATATATATATATATATATATATATATATATATATATATATATATATATATATCACTAATAATGGATTATGTATCCAAGAAAAGTTGATGGCATGACTAAAATTGTTGATGATGTTATTGCATATGGAAGTCAACCATATGAAGAAAATATGGGAATAATATAATGTTGACCAAGAGGTGGGCGAAGAAGTGTGTGAACCTTCATAAGACAACAATTGATCAGGTAGCATCAAATGGATTTATAACAACCATGTAAGTATGAAATTGGTATGCTTATGTTTCATAAATGTTGAAAGGAATTTAGGTAAGTATTTCCTTGATCAAAATTTGATATTTAAATTGATATGATTATGTAATTTGAATTCATTCATGGCGGCCTTAGATATTTATAAAAGGAAGGAGGTCTTAGATATTTATAAAATTCATTTAACTTTTGAATGCATTCATATGAAATAATGGCATGTAACTAAACCAAGTCAAGAGATATAATCCTATTACATAAGTGAATGCTAGTAGAGTTATCAATGTGTGAGGCCATAATTTGGTTGGATATAGAAAGGCTATAGCGCTACACAAGTGTCCAATGGTCTCCCTACTTGTATTGGTGTCTTGGACTACAACCTTCTTACCATCACTGAAGAGCATTATTAGGTTGTATTCTTGGTGTTGTGTTCAAATAAAAAGTAAGGTGTCCATATCATTGATCAAATATTAGGGAGGTGGTTGGATGATGCGTCAAGGCATTTGATATACCTTCCAATTCATTATGGTGGAATACATGATACAAGAATATTGTATTATGGAATCAATGCAAAGATGAATTGAGTAGGTATGCATGAGTAAATTGTGAAAGTGTGCAAGTTGTGGATATGCACACATGCATGATATATATATATATATATATATATATATATATATATATATATATATGCATGCTTGAATGGATTGTGTGAATTGCATGTTGTGTTATATTTCATTAAAATTAATAGTGAACAATGGAAATGATGGAATTATTACTAACTCATGAATTTCAGATCATTTCAAGAGTTGTTACTGTGGATGCAGTGAAAGAATTACATTCTAGAGTAGTCACATGTGGATGGACTACATGAAATCTCTGTTATGGGAATAGAGTTATGGAAAAATGATGATGGTTGAAAGAAAGAAGGTTGTTGGAACACTGTGGTTGGCGAAGGTTATTGATTAGATATTTGTAGTGGATGTCTGGTAGTAAGTTAGCACTCTCCTTGCACGTGAAAACCTTGGCAAGATGAATCCTTTGAGGGATTGTTTAGCAATGAAGGGGATGCTTGAGCCTGAAAGGGTGAGTGTAGCAAGGAAAAGAAAACTTACATGAATGGAGTTTCTGCAGAAAAGTGCATGTGGTATGATGGTTGAAATCAAGAAGGTTTTGTCTGAAATAATAGTAAGATGAATTGATTCCCATGGCAGCTTAATGAAGCACATAAATAACCATAAAGACAAGTATTGAATTAAGATTGCATATTTATTTTTTAATACATACTTATATTGTAGAGTTGATAACTCTTCTGAATAATATAATCGGTGTGGATTTGAGAACTCCTGCATGTAATATAATTTCTACATAATAATAGCTATAACATGTATATTTTCTTGATGGCTATTATGGGAAAAAATGGAAAATGAAGACATAAATTAAGTACTTGGAAACAAGAACACCAAGGGATGGTGTACTCCAAAGGAAAAAGGAATGTAATTCCAGCTACATCCAAAGAATACATTAGACATCAAGGACATAGTGCTCGAGAGAAAATGCATAGGACACATAGAGATCAATGGAACTACTACATGTTGAATAAGTGGCATGGATGTTGAAAGGTGCCATGTGGGAGGTGTACTCATAGCTATTTTCAGATTTTGATGTAAACATATTTATGATGTAAAAAACAATTGTGTGTGTGTGTGTGTGTGTGTGTGTGTGTGTGTATGTGTGTGTGTGTGTGT